>JAAAWM010011868.1:0-116383 GCA_036873465.1 Thinopyrum obtusiflorum
GGAACCTTTCCGATGTCCGAATATAGTCGTCCAATATATCGATCTTTATGTCTTGACCATTTAGAGACTCCTCGTTATGTCCCCGATCTCATCCGGGACTCCGAACTATCTTCGGTACATCAAAACACATAAACTCATAATACAAATCGTCACCGAACTTTAAGCGTGCGGACCCTACGGGTTCGAGAACTATGTAGACATGACCGGGACACGTCTCTGGTCAATAACCAATAGAGGAACCTGGATGCTCATATTGGCTCCCACATATTCTACGAAGATCTTTATCGGTCAAACCGCATAACAACATCGTTGTTCCCTTTGTCATCGGTATGTTACTTGCCCGAGATTCGATTGTCGGTATCTCAATACCTAGTTCAATCTCGTTACCGGCAAGTCTCTTTACTCGTTCCGTAATACATCATCCCGCAACTAACTCATTAGTTACAATGCTTGCAAGGCTTATAATGATGTGCATTACCGAGTGGGCCCAGAGATACCTCTCCGACAATCAGAGTGACAAATCCTAATCTCGAAATATGCCAACTCAACAAGTACCTTCGGAGACCCCCCCCCCCCCCCCCCCCCCCCCCCCCCCCCCCCCCCCCCCCCCCCCCCCCCCCCCCCCCCCCCCCCCCCCCCCCCCCCCCCCCCCCCCCCCCCCCCCCCCCCCCCCCCCCCCCCCCCCCCCCCCCCCCCCCCCCCCCCCCCCCCCCCCCCCCCCCCCCCCCCCCCCCCCCCCCCCCCCCCCCCCCCCCCCCCCCCCCCCCCCCCCCCCCCCCCCCCCCCCCCCCCCCCCCCCCCCCCCCCCCCCCCCCCCCCCCCCCCCCCCCCCCCCCCCCCCCCCCCCCCCCCCCCCCCCCCCCCCCCCCCCCCCCCCCCCCCCCCCCCCCCCCCCCCCCCCCCCCCCCCCCCCCCCCCCCCCCCCCCCCCCCCCCCCCCCCCCCCCCCCCCCCCCCCCCCCCCCCCCCCCCCCCCCCCCCCCCCCCCCCCCCCCCCCCCCCCCCCCCCCCCCCCCCCCCCCCCCCCCCCCCCCCCCCCCCCCCCCCCCCCCCCCCCCCCCCCCCCCCCCCCCCCCCCCCCCCCCCCCCCCCCCCCCCCCCCCCCCCCCCCCCCCCCCCCCCCCCCCCCCCCCCCCCCCCCCCCCCCCCCCCCCCCCCCCCCCCCCCCCCCCCCCCCCCCCCCCCCCCCCCCCCCCCCCCCCCCCCCCCCCCCCCCCCCCCCCCCCCCCCCCCCCCCCCCCCCCCCCCCCCCCCCCCCCCCCCCCCCCCCCCCCCCCCCCCCCCCCCCCCCCCCCCCCCCCCCCCCCCCCCCCCCCCCCCCCCCCCCCCCCCCCCCCCCCCCCCCCCCCCCCCCCCCCCCCCCCCCCCCCCCCCCCCCCCCCCCCCCCCCCCCCCCCCCCCCCCCCCCCCCCCCCCCCCCCCCCCCCCCCCCCCCCCCCCCCCCCCCCCCCCCCCCCCCCCCCCCCCCCCCCCCCCCCCCCCCCCCCCCCCCCCCCCCCCCCCCCCCCCCCCCCCCCCCCCCCCCCCCCCCCCCCCCCCCCCCCCCCCCCCCCCCCCCCCCCCCCCCCCCCCCCCCCCCCCCCCCCCCCCCCCCCCCCCCCCCCCCCCCCCCCCCCCCCCCCCCCCCCCCCCCCCCCCCCCCCCCCCCCCCCCCCCCCCCCCCCCCCCCCCCCCCCCCCCCCCCCCCCCCCCCCCCCCCCCCCCCCCCCCCCCCCCCCCCCCCCCCCCCCCCCCCCCCCCCCCCCCCCCCCCCCCCCCCCCCCCCCCCCCCCCCCCCCCCCCCCCCCCCCCCCCCCCCCCCCCCCCCCCCCCCCCCCCCCCCCCCCCCCCCCCCCCCCCCCCCCCCCCCCCCCCCCCCCCCCCCCCCCCCCCCCCCCCCCCCCCCCCCCCCCCCCCCCCCCCCCCCCCCCCCCCCCCCCCCCCCCCCCCCCCCCCCCCCCCCCCCCCCCCCCCCCCCCCCCCCCCCCCCCCCCCCCCCCCCCCCCCCCCCCCCCCCCCCCCCCCCCCCCCCCCCCCCCCCCCCCCCCCCCCCCCCCCCCCCCCCCCCCCCCCCCCCCCCCCCCCCCCCCCCCCCCCCCCCCCCCCCCCCCCCCCCCCCCCCCCCCCCCCCCCCCCCCCCCCCCCCCCCCCCCCCCCCCCCCCCCCCCCCCCCCCCCCCCCCCCCCCCCCCCCCCCCCCCCCCCCCCCCCCCCCCCCCCCCCCCCCCCCCCCCCCCCCCCCCCCCCCCCCCCCCCCCCCCCCCCCCCCCCCCCCCCCCCCCCCCCCCCCCCCCCCCCCCCCCCCCCCCCCCCCCCCCCCCCCCCCCCCCCCCCCCCCCCCCCCCCCCCCCCCCCCCCCCCCCCCCCCCCCCCCCCCCCCCCCCCCCCCCCCCCCCCCCCCCCCCCCCCCCCCCCCCCCCCCCCCCCCCCCCCCCCCCCCCCCCCCCCCCCCCCCCCCCCCCCCCCCCCCCCCCCCCCCCCCCCCCCCCCCCCCCCCCCCCCCCCCCCCCCCCCCCCCCCCCCCCCCCCCCCCCCCCCCCCCCCCCCCCCCCCCCCCCCCCCCCCCCCCCCCCCCCCCCCCCCCCCCCCCCCCCCCCCCCCCCCCCCCCCCCCCCCCCCCCCCCCCCCCCCCCCCCCCCCCCCCCCCCCCCCCCCCCCCCCCCCCCCCCCCCCCCCCCCCCCCCCCCCCCCCCCCCCCCCCCCCCCCCCCCCCCCCCCCCCCCCCCCCCCCCCCCCCCCCCCCCCCCCCCCCCCCCCCCCCCCCCCCCCCCCCCCCCCCCCCCCCCCCCCCCCCCCCCCCCCCCCCCCCCCCCCCCCCCCCCCCCCCCCCCCCCCCCCCCCCCCCCCCCCCCCCCCCCCCCCCCCCCCCCCCCCCCCCCCCCCCCCCCCCCCCCCCCCCCCCCCCCCCCCCCCCCCCCCCCCCCCCCCCCCCCCCCCCCCCCCCCCCCCCCCCCCCCCCCCCCCCCCCCCCCCCCCCCCCCCCCCCCCCCCCCCCCCCCCCCCCCCCCCCCCCCCCCCCCCCCCCCCCCCCCCCCCCCCCCCCCCCCCCCCCCCCCCCCCCCCCCCCCCCCCCCCCCCCCCCCCCCCCCCCCCCCCCCCCCCCCCCCCCCCCCCCCCCCCCCCCCCCCCCCCCCCCCCCCCCCCCCCCCCCCCCCCCCCCCCCCCCCCCCCCCCCCCCCCCCCCCCCCCCCCCCCCCCCCCCCCCCCCCCCCCCCCCCCCCCCCCCCCCCCCCCCCCCCCCCCCCCCCCCCCCCCCCCCCCCCCCCCCCCCCCCCCCCCCCCCCCCCCCCCCCCCCCCCCCCCCCCCCCCCCCCCCCCCCCCCCCCCCCCCCCCCCCCCCCCCCCCCCCCCCCCCCCCCCCCCCCCCCCCCCCCCCCCCCCCCCCCCCCCCCCCCCCCCCCCCCCCCCCCCCCCCCCCCCCCCCCCCCCCCCCCCCCCCCCCCCCCCCCCCCCCCCCCCCCCCCCCCCCCCCCCCCCCCCCCCCCCCCCCCCCCCCCCCCCCCCCCCCCCCCCCCCCCCCCCCCCCCCCCCCCCCCCCCCCCCCCCCCCCCCCCCCCCCCCCCCCCCCCCCCCCCCCCCCCCCCCCCCCCCCCCCCCCCCCCCCCCCCCCCCCCCCCCCCCCCCCCCCCCCCCCCCCCCCCCCCCCCCCCCCCCCCCCCCCCCCCCCCCCCCCCCCCCCCCCCCCCCCCCCCCCCCCCCCCCCCCCCCCCCCCCCCCCCCCCCCCCCCCCCCCCCCCCCCCCCCCCCCCCCCCCCCCCCCCCCCCCCCCCCCCCCCCCCCCCCCCCCCCCCCCCCCCCCCCCCCCCCCCCCCCCCCCCCCCCCCCCCCCCCCCCCCCCCCCCCCCCCCCCCCCCCCCCCCCCCCCCCCCCCCCCCCCCCCCCCCTCCAAGGCTGCTGCACCCGCTGTGAAGAAGGTCCCGGCAGGGCTGGCTGGCGCTGATGGTACATTTACCATCAGTGCCACCCTCGACGACAAATAGGAAAGCACGCTCGTTGCCTTCCTGTGGGCGAATGTCGATGTGTTTGCATGGCAACCATCTGACATCCCTGGTGTTCCCAGGGAGGTAATCGAGCACCACCTTGCAGTCTACCCACATGCCCGGCCCGTCAAGCAGAAGGTCCGGAAGCAAGCTTCGGAGCGGCAGCAGTTTATTGCCGAGGAGATCAAGAAACTTGAGGCAGCTGGTTTGGTCAGAGGGGTATTGCATCCAACGTGGTTAGCAAATCTAGTGGTGGTGCGCAAGGCAAATGGGAAATGGAGGCTTTGCATAGATTTCACAGATCTAAATAAGGCATGCCCGAAGGACCCGTTCCCCTTGCCGCGCATCGACTAGATTGTGGATTCCACCTCCGGGTGTGACATGCTTTCCTTTCTAGATGCCTACTCTGGATATCACCAGATCTTCATGTCCAAGAAAGATGAAGAGAAGACCGCGTTCATAACCCCACGCGGCATGTACTGTTTTGTACGGATGCCCTTCAGGTTGAAGAGCGCCGGATCCACTTCTGCGAGAGCAGTACAGATTGGCTTTGAGGCCCAGCTGCACAGAAATGTTGAAGCCTACATGGATGATATAGTGGTCAAGACCAAGGACAGACTGACTCTCATTCAGGATTTGGAAGAGATCTTTGCAAATCTACGCAAGATCAACTTGAAGCTAAACCCAGAGAAGTGTGCATTTGGCAAGCTGCTTGGCTTCTTCGTGTCCCATCGAGGGATAGAGGCCAACCCCGACAAGATCAGGGCCATCGAGCAGATTCAAGCACCCAAGATAGTTAAAGACGTGAGACATCTGACTGGATGTGTTGCCGCACTGAGCAGGTTCATTTCCAAGTCTGCTGAGCGCGCCCTGCCGTTCTTCAAAATCTTGAAGAAGGCGGGGCCCGTGGAGTGGACCCCAGAGGCAGACGCTACACTACAATATTTGAAGACCTATCTTTCCTCTGTGCCCACTTTGGTCGCTCCCAAACCACAAGAGCCGTTGCTGCTATACTTAGCAGCAACCAATCAAGTGGTTAGTGCAGCACTGGTGGCGCAGCGGGAAGTGGATGAAGCAACAACTGCAACCACCGTCCCCTCTGGAGAGGAAAGCGAACCCATCCCGGCAAGATCAGATGCAGTTCAAGATAAGGAAGAGCAGGGCAGCAGAGACAGTTCCAAGGTCACGACAAGGAAGAAGATGGTGCAGCGCCCAGTGTACTTCGTCAGCTTCCTACTGCAGGGGGCTAGGTCGAGGTACTCTGGCATGCAAAAGTTGATTTTTGGTCTCATCATGGCCTCAAGGAAACTGCGCCACTACTTCCAAGCCCACGAGATCACGGTTGTCACCCGCTTCCCCTTGCAACGCATACTCCGAAACCCCGAGGCCACTGGCAGAATCATGGAATGGGCTTTGGAGTTATCCAGGTTTGGTTTGAAGTTTGAGAGCACGTCAACTATTCAGAGTAGAGCACTAGCAGAGTTCATTGCGGAGAGGACGCCAACCCCTAATGAAGAAGTACTGGAGACAGTCATCCCCAGCAAGGAAGCGCCACAAGAATGGATTATGTATTTTGATGGTGCCTTCTCCCTACAAGGTGCAGGGGCCGGCATGCTTCTCATTGCTCCCACTGGAGAGCACCTTAAGTACATTGTTAAAATGCATTTCCCCCGGGAGAAGGCTATGAACAATACTGTAGAGTATGAAGGGCTCCTTGTCGGGCTCAGGATTGCAACAGAACTGGGAATCAAGAAACTAATCATCCGTGGAGACTCGCAACTTGTGGTGAGACAAGTCAACAAGGATTATCAAAGCCCATTGAGGTCTGCATACATCGAGGAAGTGAGAAAGTTGGAGGAGCGCTTTGATGGATTACAAACAGAGCACATACCACGTGCGGAAAATAGCATTGCTAATTATCTGTCAAAGTGTGCTGCGCAAAAACTCCCTGTGGAACCAGTGACTTTTGTTCTCCATCTGACTCAACCCTCCGTATCCCAAGTAGCAATGGCCAGCAAGAGGAGGAAATTGAACTCCGGCAAGCCTCTCCCGGCAGAGCTTCTCGAAGCCCCCGGCAGAGAGCTTGGCAGGAACAATTCCCCTTCGATCAGTGAGCTGCACCCTCCCGCCAAACTACCGGTCTTTGCGGTCGAGGCATGGCTCCCATCGACGAGGAGGTGCCACTAGTCCTTGTTGCTGAGCCCCAGACTCCAACTTGGGCGCGGCACATTGTTCATTTCCTCCAAACAGGAGAACTTCCCGAAGAACAAGAAGAAGCTGAAAGAGTAGCCCGGAGGGCCAGTATGTATCAGTTTGTTGATGACACGCAATACAGAAGAAGGCCCAACGGTGTGAAATTGAAGTGCATTTACCGGGAAGAAGGAAAGGAACTGTTGGCAGAGATACACAAGGGTATGTGCGGCTCCCACATTGGATCAAGGGCCCTGGTTGGAAAAGCCTTCCGGCAAGGTTTTTACTGGCCCACGGACCTCCAAGACACAATTGAACTAGTAACCAAGTGTGAAGCCTACCAGTTCCACTCCAAGAATATCCATCAGCCTGCTCAAGCACTCCAAACAATCCCTTTGTCATGGCCATTTACGGTCTGGGGGCTCAACATCTTGGGCCCCTTCCCCCGTGCTACCGGGGGCTTTGAATTCTTGTTCGTCGCAATTGACAAGTTTTTAAAGTGGCCGGAAGTAGAGCCCGTGAGAAAGGTGACCGCGCAGTCACCTATCAAGTTCTTGAAAGGATTGGTGTGCCGCTTCGGGGTATCTGCCCTGTCAGTGCAACAAACCCCAAGTATGTTGCCCGGACTGTACACAGGCTCGAGAACAAGATTGCAGCATTCAAGACCAGACCAAGCAGAAGAGATGGGCTCTTTGAGAGATCAAAGAGCATATCAAGAAGGCCAAGTGAAACCAAGGAAGCAAGATACCACTAAGGAAAAACCTCCCTTGCCGGGCAGGCGAGCCTGGCGAGGTCGAGATTGCCCCGAAGACAAGTCCCAAGACTGCCCCGGCAAGCTTGCTGGAGACGCTGAGGGCAGATAACCCTGCCAAAGCTCCACCGCTTCACCTCACAGCAACACAAGTCATCGATCGGTGCGGTGTCGAGCCCCCAAGTGACTAAGTGGCAGTTATTGGGCACGTGGTAGCCACTTCCAAAGGAAATCGCCTCCAAATGACACCCATCCAGAGACGTGTCACGCAAGCAGGCGAGAAGGTGGCCGAACGGCCCGGCGAGGCTTGCCAGGCTGCGCTAAGATGTGACACTAAGCGGTGCATTTAATGCGCTCTGTCCTTCCTGCAGAGTTAGGTATGATAGCACTGTTTGCTATCTAATCAGTACTCAATGACTGATTTGCCTTTGTGGTGACCCCTTGATCTATAAAAGGAGGGCCGTGGCAACCTTAGAAAGGATTCGGACCCCTGTACTCTCGTACGCGCGTAGCTGCTCTCGCCCCGGGGAACCCTGCCGGGCTAGAGCGATGCGTCTCCACTACGGTCCTCTCATCAATTCACCAAAGCAGGAGTAGCGTTTTACGCCTCGCGGCAGCCCGAACCTGGGTTAAACTGCCCGTGTGATCGCTGTCGTGCCGCTATGCACACTTCGCTCTTTGTGCAATGCATCCTTCCCCCTGCTGAACCACAAGGGGCCGATGGCCCCATAGGTGGCTGTGATTTCCCACGACATCTTTGGCGCGCCAGGTAGGGGGAAGCGCTTGTGCGAACCCGAGAGTGTACGCAGCGCGTCATCTTCATCATCGTTTTCTTCATCGATGGCTTCATCATCCATGGTGCCCAAGAAGAAGACCGGCGCTGCAGCTCGCTCGTCCACCTCGAAGGCCACTCCGCCCGCGGCCGCCGAGGCTGTGGGGGCTACGGGGATGCACACGGATGTGAACGCCGCGGGGGGCGTGGCTGGCGCAGGCGGCGTCATCGCCACCTCCCCTGCGGCTGAAACGGGAGCAGGAGGCACCGAAGAAGGACCGCACCAATAGCGTCCCAGCGGCCATGCTCCATAGGGTGCGGGCGGAGAGATTATTCTATCTATACCTCTCCACCCCACCGAAGGACGCAGCCGTAGCGGCAACGCTCGCTTTTGGGCAAACCACAACCCTCTGGCTGCCCCCGCTGCGGGTGTGGCTGCAGGGCACGCGCCACCCCCGGGGCGAGCTGACCAAGCCGATGCGCCGAACGGAGCCACCGATTCCCAGGCACATCTACCTCGTCACCACGCCACCCAGGCGACTGGCTCACGGTGACGAAAGCGCGGCGCTGCCGTTACCAGCACCGTCAGAAGTCAGGCAATGTTACAGTCTACATCGTCATCCATGCCGCGCACTGCTTCGAAGGCTATGGTGCGGGCCCAACTCGTGTTGAGATTCCCGCCGGTGGCCGATCAGATGGATGAGTGGAGAGCCACCATTCAGAGCTTGGTTGGTTTCGCTGAGGCGGGAGGATCACAGCGGGTTGACCCGTCACGGCCTCCGCAGGTGGCGACAACAGCCCGGGCTACTGGCCGAACCGAAGGAGCCACCCCCACGGTGCAGTCCCCTCCACGGCAGCCAGCGCAGGGGCCACAGCCAGAACCACGCGACCAAGAACCCGACGACGTATCGATGGCTTCATCCGATCCTCGAGCGCGTCGAGACCAGCGGCAAGTCTTGGAAGGTAGATGGAGCGGAGACGCGCGCATCACCATCAACAGACGCCATGAAGCTCAACGCCAGCCTGATAGGCGCAATGGCCCCGATGCCGACGAGCCATGCCCGGTGAGGGCGGGCATCTGCCTTTCGAGGTTGGGTGCCCCGCCTTCACTTGCGAGCTGCGGCAAGTCCGTTGGCCATCTGCTCGCACGTTCAAGCTAGAAATACCAGAGAAGTACGATGGAAGGTTGAACCCGACAGAGTTTTTGAGCATCTACACCATTGTTGTTCAAGCTACCGGGGGAAGAGACGAGAAGGTGTTCGCCAACTACTTCCCTTTGGCACTCAAGCCAAATGTGAGGTCTTGGCTGATGCACTTGCCAGAGAATTCCATCTCGACCTGGGCTGACCTGTGCCATGAGTTTGTTGGCGCCTTCACAGGCGGCCATCAAGAACTAGGGCGGCCCAGCGATTTGCAGCTACTCCCGCAGAAGGAAGGAGAAAGTCTACGAAAGTACATGCAGAGGTTCAGTCGTGTGCACAGGAACATTCCAGACATCCACCCGGCGGTTGTGATAGCTGCATTCCAGTCCAACATGCGCAACCGCAGGATACGTTCCAAAATAAACGTACAGTTGCCCAAAACTGTGAATGAGCTGTACACTCTGGTGGATAAGTGTGCCCGCATACAGGAGAGGAGGCGACTCCCCGGTGAAGAAGATGGCGTCGACATCGACTCAGAAGCACAAGGATAAAGTGGTGATGACCGTTGAAGGATTGAGTGCACCTAGTACCGGCAAGAAGGCCAAGACCGAGGTTCCCGGCAAGGAAGTTGCCGCGTGCACTGATTGCCGGGAAGCTGCGGCTGCTGATACGTCTCCAATGTATCTATAATTTTTGATTGTTCCATGCTATTATATTATCATTCTTGGATGTTTTACAATCATTTTATAGCAAATTTATATCATTTTTTGGGACTAACCTATTGACATAGTGCACAGTGCCAGTTGCTGTTTTTTGCTTGTTTTTTACTTCGCAGAAAAGCAATACCAAACGGAGTCCAAACGCAGCGAAACTTTTTGGTGATTTTTTCTGGACCAGAAGACACCTGTTGGGCCAAAGAAGTACCAGAGGGGGGCTCCGAGGGGAGCACAACCCACCTGGGCATGCCTGGGGGCCCAGGTGCGCCCTGGTGGGTTGTGCCTACCTCGACCGCCTCCCGCACCGCCTCTTTGCTCTATAAATACCCCAATATTCCAGAAACCCTAGGGGAGTCGACGAAAAATAATTCCAGCCACCGCAAGTTCCAGAAACCACAGATCCAATCTAAACACCATCACGGAGGGGTTCATCATCCTCATTGGTGCCTCTCCGATGATCCGTGAGTAGTTCATTGTAGACCTACGGATCCATAGTTAGTAGTTAGATGGCTTCCTCTCTCTCTCTCTTTTGATTCTCAATACAATGGTCTCTTGGCCCCCCCCCCCCCCCCCCCCCCCCCCCCCCCCCCCCCCCCCCCCCCCCCCCCCCCCCCCCCCCCCCCCCCCCCCCCCCCCCCCCCCCCCCCCCCCCCCCCCCCCCCCCCCCCCCCCCCCCCCCCCCCCCCCCCCCCCCCCCCCCCCCCCCCCCCCCCCCCCCCCCCCCCCCCCCCCCCCCCCCCCCCCCCCCCCCCCCCCCCCCCCCCCCCCCCCCCCCCCCCCCCCCCCCCCCCCCCCCCCCCCCCCCCCCCCCCCCCCCCCCCCCCCCCCCCCCCCCCCCCCCCCCCCCCCCCCCCCCCCCCCCCCCCCCCCCCCCCCCCCCCCCCCCCCCCCCCCCCCCCCCCCCCCCCCCCCCCCCCCCCCCCCCCCCCCCCCCCCCCCCCCCCCCCCCCCCCCCCCCCCCCCCCCCCCCCCCCCCCCCCCCCCCCCCCCCCCCCCCCCCCCCCCCCCCCCCCCCCCCCCCCCCCCCCCCCCCCCCCCCCCCCCCCCCCCCCCCCCCCCCCCCCCCCCCCCCCCCCCCCCCCCCCCCCCCCCCCCCCCCCCCCCCCCCCCCCCCCCCCCCCCCCCCCCCCCCCCCCCCCCCCCCCCCCCCCCCCCCCCCCCCCCCCCCCCCCCCCCCCCCCCCCCCCCCCCCCCCCCCCCCCCCCCCCCCCCCCCCCCCCCCCCCCCCCCCCCCCCCCCCCCCCCCCCCCCCCCCCCCCCCCCCCCCCCCCCCCCCCCCCCCCCCCCCCCCCCCCCCCCCCCCCCCCCCCCCCCCCCCCCCCCCCCCCCCCCCCCCCCCCCCCCCCCCCCCCCCCCCCCCCCCCCCCCCCCCCCCCCCCCAACCCCTTTAACACGTCGGGTTGCAAGTATTTGTTCTTTGTGTGCAGGTACCGTTTAGGTAGTGTTGCGTGGTACTCCTACTGGTTCGATAACCTTGGTCTCATCACTGAGGGAAATACCTACCGTTGCTATGCTGCATCATCCCTTCCTCTTTGGGGAAATACCGACGTAGTTCAAGCCTCATCAGTTCCCTCTTATCCATGCATGTTCTGTAATTTGAAAACTTGTGCATATGAAAACCCCGCCGCCTTCGAAACATAGGTGCTCCTACCCTTTGACTCGAACGCTGCTTCGGTCTGGGTGGTCGCAGTGGCCTTTGATGGAAAAGGTTCGGCGGGGGGCTGGTTCCCTTTTTTATAGTTTGGTGCCTGGCAGGCCTAGCCCGCGGCAACAAACTGAGGGCACCGGCAGGATAGCCTGCCAGGGAAACTTGTTTACTTAAATGTATAGAGGCATTTTACCTCTGCATGGATATAATACATGCACAAGTACCCGGCAAAGCTTGTCTTTTTCACTAATATGCTGATAAGCAAGTACAGATCTTACAGAACACAAACATGGATAAAGAAGTTTACATTATTTGGACTAAAGTTTGGCCAAAGCCTACATGTGTTAAACTGAGAAAAGATAAGTGCCCTGTAATCCCTTTCTTGTCCCTCTCCTCTTAGGCATTACTACGAGAAGGAAAGAGGGCAAAAGGAGTGCCTGAGCAAAAGCCCAGCCCAGCCCGATCCCGTCAAGGCTTGCCGGACGCAGCCTGACAAGATTGAGAGTGGCCAGGCTGCGAAGGAGAGGGGCGGAAGGAGTAGCTCGGCAGTGCCCTGGTCACCACCCCCAGGACCAGCAAGAAGCCCCAGCACAAGCACCGGCAGGGGAAACTGTCGGAGCTCAGCTGGAAGACTGCAGGAGGGGGCGAAGGCACCAAGAGAGCGACCCCCTCCCCGGCAACCGTCCTAAGGAGGCTGATGATGATGGTGCCGAGGAGGGAGGGGAATAGTGGAAAGACGAGGCAGCGGGCTGGCAATACGAGACGAAGGCGTCAGTGCCATCGTACTCCGACCTGACGGCTTGCCACCCGCCTTCTCCGTCTTCCCTCGTTCTTTCTCCATCACCACCACTTCGGGAGGGCGCTAGCCCCTTGGGCTGTCGCCTCCCCCGGAGAAACAGCAGGCGACGGCGATGTCCGAGGCATGCAAGAAGCACCGCTCCCCACCTTGGAGGGTAGGAAGGTGCCGCTATCTTTAGCGTTTGCCCTGACTCTGCTAGAAGGAACATCACTGGGATTACCAAGGATCCCGAGTGCTACGCCCCGGACCAGGCTCACTCCCCGAGTGTCTACACAAGCATCCGGCGCCATCGACCCCAAGCTAGAACCCGGGGCCTGACCCCAGTCTCTCCACCTCAGCATAACAAAGAAGGAAGAGAAGAAGAAGGGTGCGTGGATGAGCACTTCCGCTCCTCCTCGCCCCTCCTTTTATAGGCAAGCTGGAGCTGGGGGCTGATCCCTTGGTGGGTAACCACCGTCCCTCTCCACCAACCCAAGAAGACCGGGCCCCTGCCATGATGCTCTCTCCCGCACCACGCGCCTTCGTTACTTACCCCACTCAATGCATGCAACATACGTGGCAAGGGATAAGAATGTGGTGGGAAGAGTGAATTGGCAGTTACTCGCCCGTGCGTTAAAGTCATTCATGGACCATTACAGGAATGGCCCCACCACAATTGGCGTTACGTGATGCGGGGGAAAATCGGAAACTGACTCATGCTCAGATTAATGAAGAAGCAAAAAAGACCTCAAGGGTGAGCTGCCACAACCTCCCCCACCTGCGTACTGGATAGGGCCTACCCCGATGGCGCTCGGCAGTGCGTTCCCCCCCCCCCCCCCCCCCCCCCCCCCCCCCCCCCCCCCCCCCCCCCCCCCCCCCCCCCCCCCCCCCCCCCCCCCCCCCCCCCCCCCCCCCCCCCCCCCCCCCCCCCCCCCCCCCCCCCCCCCCCCCCCCCCCCCCCCCCCCCCCCCCCCCCCCCCCCCCCCCCCCCCCCCCCCCCCCCCCCCCCCCCCCCCCCCCCCCCCCCCCCCCCCCCCCCCCCCCCCCCCCCCCCCCCCCCCCCCCCCCCCCCCCCCCCCCCCCCCCCCCCCCCCCCCCCCCCCCCCCCCCCCCCCCCCCCCCCCCCCCCCCCCCCCCCCCCCCCCCCCCCCCCCCCCCCCCCCCCCCCCCCCCCCCCCCCCCCCCCCCCCCCCCCCCCCCCCCCCCCCCCCCCCCCCCCCCCCCCCCCCCCCCCCCCCCCCATCACCTCCAAATGACATCCGTCCAAAGACGTGTCATGCAGGCAGGTGAGAAGGTGGTCGAACGGCCCTGCAAGGCTTGCCGGGCTGCGCTACAATGTGACACTAAGCAGGGAATTTAATGCGCTCTGTCCTGCCTGCAGAGTTAGGTATGATAGCACTGTTTGCTATCTAATCAGTACTCAATGACTGATTTGCCATTGTGGTGACCCCTTGATCTATAAAAGGAGGGTCGTGGCAACCTTAGAAAGGATTCGGACCCCTGTACACTCGTACGCGTGTAGCTGCTCTCACCCCGAGGCAACCCTGCCGGGCTAGAGCGCTGTGTCTCCACTACGGTCCTCTCATCAATCCACCAAAGCAGGAGTAGGGTTTTACGCCTCGCGGTGGCCCGAACCTGGGTAAAACTGCACATGTGATCACTGCCATGCTGCTACGCACCCTCCGCTCTTTGTGCAATGCGTCCTTCCCCCTGCCGAACCACAAGGGGCCGATGGCCCCATAGGTGGCCGTGATTTCCCACGACATGCCCGAATCATCACCGATAATGGCACCCAATTCATAAGCCGCCCCTTCATGCAATACATTCATGCCCTCGGAAGCAAGGTCTCATTTGCCTCTGTGGCCCATCCTAGAAGCAACGGGCAAGCTAAGAGGGCGAACGCTGAAGTGCTGCGAGGTCTCAAGACAAGAACTTTTGATATGCTGCAGAAGTACGGCCCCCCCCCCCCCCCCCCCCCCCCCCCCCCCCCCCCCCCCCCCCCCCCCCCCCCCCCCCCCCCCCCCCCCCCCCCCCCCCCCCCCCCCCCCCCCCCCCCCCCCCCCCCCCCCCCCCCCCCCCCCCCCCCCCCCCCCCCCCCCCCCCCCCCCCCCCCCCCCCCCCCCCCCCCCCCCCCCCCCCCCCCCCCCCCCCCCCCCCCCCCCCCCCCCCCCCCCCCCCCCCCCCCCCCCCCCCCCCCCCCCCCCCCCCCCCCCCCCCCCCCCCCCCCCCCCCCCCCCCCCCCCCCCCCCCCCCCCCCCCCCCCCCCCCCCCCCCCCCCCCCCCCCCCCCCCCCCCCCCCCCCCCCCCCCCCCCCCCCCCCCCCCCCCCCCCCCCCCCCCCCCCCCCCCCCCCCCCCCCCCCCCCCCCCCCCCCCCCCCCCCCCCCCCCCCCCCCCCCCCCCCCCCCCCCCCCCCCCCCCCCCCCCCCCCCCCCCCCCCCCCCCCCCCCCCCCCCCCCCCCCCCCCCCCCCCCCCCCCCCCCCCCCCCCCCCCCCCCCCCCCCCCCCCCCCCCCCCCCCCCCCCCCCCCCCCCCCCCCCCCCCCCCCCCCCCCCATAAATGAAGCGCTGGGGGGCCCCGACAGATTGCATGCATGCATAAGCATATCATGAGCATAGCATGATCATGTAGATAAGATCGCATGTAGCTCTGTTTTCATCTGCAGTAAGCTACAGGGTTCTTACCGCGGACTCAGTCCTGAAGAAAAGAAGAGAAGACAAGCCTACATAGTGATCCCCGGCATGCCAAACAGATAAGTTCTTCCATTATCCATACATGTTCTGTAAAGTGAAACTTGTGCATATGAAAACCTCGCCACCTTCGAAACATAGGTGCTCCCATCCTTTGACTCGAACGTCGCTTCGGTCAGGATGGTCGCAGTGGCCTTTGACGGAAAAGGCTTGGCGAGGGGCTGGTCCCTCTTTGTGTTTTTGTACCCGGCAGGCCTAGCCCCGCGGCAACAAACTGAGGGTACCGGCAGGATAGCCTACCAGGGGAAACTTGTTTACTTGAATGTATAGAGGCATTTCACCTCTGCGTGGATATGATACATGCACAAGTACCCGGTAAAGCTTGTCTTTTTCGTTAATATGCTAATAAGCAAGTACAGATCTTACAGAACAGAAAAATGGGTACGGAAGATTACATAATTTAGATTAAAGTTTGGCCGATGCCTACATATTTTAAACTGAAAAAAGATAAGTGCCCCGTAATCCCTTTCTTGTCCCTCTCCTCCTAGGCCCCCCCCCCCCCCCCCCCCCCCCCCCCCCCCCCCCCCCCCCCCCCCCCCCCCCCCCCCCCCCCCCCCCCCCCCCCCCCCCCCCCCCCCCCCCCCCCCCCCCCCCCCCCCCCCCCCCCCCCCCCCCCCCCCCCCCCCCCCCCCCCCCCCCCCCCCCCCCCCCCCCCCCCCCCCCCCCCCCCCCCCCCCCCCCCCCCCCCCCCCCCCCCCCCCCCCCCCCCCCCCCCCCCCCCCCCCCCCCCCCCCCCCCCCCCCCCCCCCCCCCCCCCCCCCCCCCCCCCCCCCCCCCCCCCCCCCCCCCCCCCCCCCCCCCCCCCCCCCCCCCCCCCCCCCCCCCCCCCCCCCCCCCCCCCCCCCCCCCCCCCCCCCCCCCCCCCCCCCCCCCCCCCCCCCCCCCCCCCCCCCCCCCCCCCCCCCCCCCCCCCCCCCCCCCCCCCCCCCCCCCCCCCCCCCCCCCCCCCCCCCCCCCCCCCCCCCCCCCCCCCCCCCCCCCCCCCCCCCCCCCCCCCCCCCCCCCCCCCCCCCCCCCCCCCCCCCCCCCCCCCCCCCCCCCCCCCCCCCCCCCCCCCCCCCCCCCCCCCCCCCCCCCCCCCCCCCCCCCCCCCCCCCCCCCCCCCCCCCCCCCCCCCCCCCCCCCCCCCCCCCCCCCCCCCCCCCCCCCCCCCCCCCCCCCCCCCCCCCCCCCCCCCCCCCCCCCCCCCCCCCCCCCCCCCCCCCCCCCCCCCCCCCCCCCCCCCCCCCCCCCCCCCCCCCCCCCCCCCCCCCCCCCCCCCCCCCCCCCCCCCCCCCCCCCCCCCCCCCCCCCCCCCCCCCCCCCCCCCCCCCCCCCCCCCCCCCCCCCCCCCCCCCCCCCCCCCCCCCCCCCCCCCCCCCCCCCCCCCCCCCCCCCCCCCCCCCCCCCCCCCCCCCCCCCCCCCCCCCCCCCCCCCCCCCCCCCCCCCCCCCCCCCCCCCCCCCCCCCCCCCCCCCCCCCCCCCCCCCCCCCCCCCCCCCCCCCCCCCCCCCCCCCCCCCCCCCCCCCCCCCCCCCCCCCCCCCCCCCCCCCCCCCCCCCCCCCCCCCCCCCCCCCCCCCCCCCCCCCCCCCCCCCCCCCCCCCCCCCCCCCCCCCCCCCCCCCCCCCCCCCCCCCCCCCCCCCCCCCCCCCCCCCCCCCCCCCCCCCCCCCCCCCCCCCCCCCCCCCCCCCCCCCCCCCCCCCCCCCCCCCCCCCCCCCCCCCCCCCCCCCCCCCCCCCCCCCCCCCCCCCCCCCCCCCCCCCCCCCCCCCCCCCCCCCCCCCCCCCCCCCCCCCCCCCCCCCCCCCCCCCCCCCCCCCCCCCCCCCCCCCCCCCCCCCCCCCCCCCCCCCCCCCCCCCCCCCCCCCCCCCCCCCCCCCCCCCCCCCCCCCCCCCCCCCCCCCCCCCCCCCCCCCCCCCCCCCCCCCCCCCCCCCCCCCCCCCCCCCCCCCCCCCCCCCCCAAAAAAATCATGACAGAAAATGGGCTTTTCATCCTGGGCGGGCCGGAGATGCAGCTGCATGACATTCTTTGGGCCGTCCATGACGAAAAAACCGTGGTAGAAGCGAGGGCGAGGAAAATATCGGGGAGTTCCCAGTTACGGTGGGTGGTCGGGGCCAAGCGATGCATGGAGGTATTGCACGTTTCTCTCATACACGTACGCGTGTGGGTGCGAGGCGTTGGGCTCTAACTGAACCCGAGCGAGGCATTCGCCTACTGAACCCGAGCGATTGCACTGCAGGCTACGCGTTACTGAACCTAAGCAATCGATCGATCTGGCTGTTAACTGAACCCGATCGAGCGATTCCTTTGCTACTGCTGCTAACTGAAGCTGATCGAACCTGCTGTCTCTTGATGAACAGTGAGCGTTGTTGGGGGTTGGATGAACAGTTCCTGGTGGGGGTTGGATGAACAAGACCCCGTGGTAGTAGAGGCCGTTGCCGCTAGATGAACAGGACCCCGATCGAGCTGGTTGGGGGTGGATGAACAGGACCCCGTGGAGGGCTAGATGAACAGCAGCCGGTGGAGGGCTGGTTGAACAGTAGCTGGTGGAGGGCTGGATGAACAGTAGCCCATGGAGCACTGGTTGAACAGGACCCCGTGGAGAGGGCTGGTTGAATAGTAGCCGGTGGAGGCTAGATGAACAGGAGCCCATGGATGAACAGTAGCTGGTGGAGGCAGGAGGGAGACACCATGGATGAACAGTCACAGGTGGAGGCTGGAGGAGGTCGACGGTGGATGAACAGTAGCCCATGGAGGCTGGAGCGAGGCAGTAGACGGTAGATAAATAGTAGCCCGTGGAGTCCCGTTTTGTGGTACGCCACACCCCTCCCAATGAACAGGAACCCCGTTTCGACCGTAGGAGGTCGAAGAGAAGTCTGTTTCCTTCGTTTTGCGGTACGCCACACCCCTCCCGATCAACAGGACCCCGTTTCGACCATAGGAGGTCGAAGAGAAGTCCGTTTCCTTCGTTTTGCGGTACGCCAGACCCCTCCCGATGAACAGGATCCCGTTTCGACTGTAGGCGGTCGAACACAAGGCCATTTCCTCCATTCTGCGATACGCCAGGCCTCGTTTTAGCTGTTTTGACCCAGCCGGTTGGCTGCCGATGAACAGGACACCGTCGCTGCTCTTCGCTGCCCTCTCCATGTACACGAGCCCTGGCCGTACGTATGCGCGAGTAGGCATTCGAAACCCCGCCCGTATGTATGTACGTACGTGTACATGATATAGACGGCACTGCCTGAACAGCTACCGCTCCTTACTGGGCCACGATTCATCGTGGCAGAAAGACCGATGGACCAGTATGTACGTACACATTTGCGACCAGAATGACAACGCTACGTAGCTTCGACCGGGTGGGTCCCGGCTGTCAGGGAGGTAAGGAGGCACTTCTTGTGTGCGAAGATGTAGCTGGTGGGTCCGAGCTGACAGGGGGAGGATTCTTTTTTTTGCGCGTAATAAGGAGGCACTTCCTTGTGTGTGAAGATGTAGCTGGTGGGTCCATCTGATAGCCTCACCTTGTACTGTCCTCTTTCGATGGCTGTCGTTCATTGACCACGTTGACCACGCCACACGGACAGCACCAGGCAGTTGACGATGGTGAGGCAGGGAATGACGCGGAGCTTGGGAACATGCGGAGGGTAGTACGAGGGTTGACTGGTTCGGCTGGGGTGTGAGGCTGCCGTCGCCACAGAATAACAGGGGGTGTGGGTGAGTAGAGGGATGGCCTGGCCAGCGGTGGGAGTAGTAGGTGGCGGTGAGGCCTCCGTGGCAGCATAGCCGGCCACGGGAGGCAAGAGCATGCGGTGGTTTGGATGGCTGGAGCAACAAAATCAGAGGTTGAAGAAGCAGGACGACCGTTGGATGTTAACAATCCAACGGTCACTGGTGATAGAATCGTTTGTTGACTAAGTTGACAAAGCCCTCCATACGCGTCAACTTAGTAGGGCCACAAGTCAGCCTCCAAATCTGGTGGGCCCCAGCTGTCATGGGGAGCACTCGTTATTTTTCACTTAATAAGGAGGCACTTCCTTCCGTGCCAAGATATAGCTGGTGGGTCCCAGCTGTCATTGGGAGGATTCATTCTTTTTGGCGTAATAAGGAGGTACTTGCTTGCGTGCGGCCATAGACCATGTGGGTCCCAACTGTCAGCCTCTCCATGTACATCCCTCTTCCAATGTTGTCGTTTGTTGACAACGTTGACCACGCCGTGCCGAGAACACCAGCGTGATGGACGACGGCGAGACCCAGGAAGGGAATGACCCGGAGGCAGCGAAGCCACAGCAGTGGAGGGATGTGGGTGAGCAGAGGGATGGCCTGGCCAGCGGTGGGAGTAGTAGGGGGCGGTGAGGCCTGCGCGGCAGCACAGCCGGCCATGGGAGACGGGAGCAGGCGGTCCCGTCGATGCTGGATTTGGCGGCTGGAGTAAGAAGATCAGAGATTGAAGAAGCACGACGGCCGTTGGATTGACATCCAACGGTTACGTCTGCTAGAATCGTTTGTTGACGTATATAATAAGTAAAAAAAATCTTGCATACGCGTCAACTTAATAGGCCCACAAGTCAGACCATTCCCTATTTTTTTAATAATTTACAGCTCATTGCAACTTCTTATGCAATTTATTGCAGTCCATTTTTTTGTTGGCCAGGGCCAGGGTTAAAAATTTAAACAAAATTTGCATATTTCGATGGGGTCCAAACTATTTTTAATACCTAAATGTCGAGCCAGATTTAAAGTACTTTGAAGATATATTTAAATTAGGTTAAAGCCCAGTGAAATTGGAATCTAAAAATGTGAAAAAATTCAGAAATTGTAAAGTAATTGCCAATTTGTCGTTTGTTTTTTATATTTAGAGCCCATTTCATATTACTTTCAAGATTTGCAGCCCATCAGGGCGTACAAAAATAAGTAGGTCTGGATTGGGTATTCTTCAGAAAAAATAAACTGGGCTCATTTTGACAAAGAAAAAATAGCTGGGCTGGTCATGTGGTGAACGTAAAATATAAGCCTGGGCTAGATAGGCCACAGCCCAGTTGAAACCCTGCTCTGTCTCAACAATAACAAAAAAAATACTGCTCGAGCAGCTACGTCCCAGGTGTCAGCCGATCTTGTGCTATTCTCTTGTCTATTGACTATATACGCTGACAATATCATGGGTCCCAGATGTCAGGAAACCACTAGGAGGAAGCATTTTCTTTTTCTATACGTTGACAATGGAGTATATATAACAAAAAATGAGGAACTTCCTTGCGTACGGCCATGGACATGGTGGGCCCCTACTGTCATCCTCTGCATGTACAGTCCTCTCCCAATTCCTCTTGTTTGTTGGCCATGTTGACAATGCGAGAGGGCGGCGCCGCGGCGAGCGCACCAAAGTGCGCGGAGGACGACGGCGAGGCCTCAGACGTCGGCATTAATAATTTAGGAGACGATGGGGCGGTGATGCGTGCGCTTAGGCGCAGCCAGCCGTGGGAGGCAGAAGCAGGCGGCCCCATCGGTGCTGGTTTGGTTTTAGCGGCTAGAGGAAGACAGGACTGGAGAAACACGACAGACTGTAAAAGCTGTAGGAGTACTTAACAACCTTAACTGAAACTAGCAGGGGCACTTAACAACCATAGCTGAAAGTAGTATGAGTACTTATACAGGTTCAACCGTACAAAGCACGCCTCGAACAGTGCTACTTTGCCTAAAGTTAATGAAGGGTGAGGCCACCAAGCCCCAGGACAAGGCCCAGGCGCCACCCCGCGCATCCACAACCTTCTGAAAGCGGCTTCATCTCGCAATGTGGTCAATAAACAGGATATTCGCTTTAAAGCCATGGAAAAGCATGAGCATAACCTTCTGTCCTATTCTCCAAGATGGACGGGCCTTCATTATTTGAGACCACTCATGAATAAGTATCTTTTCACCTCCAAGGGGAATGGCGTAGGTCGACATAAACATCATGTTGTGACCAAGCGCAAGTCTGACCCGACCATGGTCAGGCATCTGTATAGGAACAATAGAACTAGGCAGTTTCTATTTCGAGAAGATCACAGCTGTAAAATTGTGTATAAGCAAGAGTTTATGAACAACATATATAACAGAAAACAGCTCGTACCATAAGTTTCTCGACATAGCTGGACCTGTTCAACGTGTGCATCAGTGGCACACATATCCCATGTGGCCTTCCTCCATTGAAACGCCCCACAAGGACCTCAAGACGATCAATAAAGTGTAGGAACTTGTGGATGTCGTCCCAGTCAACTTCAGTGCCATCAGTAATAGTCGAGTTCTTATAGAATAACAAACGAGTAGCGTGCTTAACTTTGAAATAACCTACACGTGCCACCAATTATAAGAAATATTAGTTAGAAGTAGCATCTTCGTGAGAGAAGGGAATCACAAATCGTAGCTACTTCTAAAGTTAAATTGTGATTAGTTAGACAGAATAGGTGGATTAAGAAGTAATCGAGGCAACAAGCAAGAACCAGGTACAAAACTAACATGGATGAACTACTGGAACGCCATCGTGGTGGAAGATCACAGTGAAGATGAGACCAGGTTCTGCTATTTCCATCAACAATCATGCGCCAACTTTCAGTCTGTAACACTTGAGAAAGTTTATCCAAGTTCGGCCATAAAAAAAGCAGCGATCTTCTTGGTTCATGAACCCAACTCAGAACTAATATCCATGGCGTGTCTTCAATGTGACCATTAAACTGGTGTATTCAGTTATGGCAAGGCTGATCATCTTGAGTACATGTGTTCTAGCAGAGCAAGGAATGCACTGCAGGAAACATAATATGAGAACACAATGTATTCCCTATCCAAATCTAGAAATAATTTCCTCCTTCACGTCAGTGTTGACCATGGTACTAGTACCTTTTATCCAAATATAGAAATCCAAATTTCCAAATTAGTCGACAGCATGTTCAAAAACCCCCACCCTCCCGGATAGAAAAGAGGATTCTAGGAACATACTGTGCACGTTTTAAAATCCTGTGTTAGGATGAGAAGGAACAAGTGTGGCGTCTCGCCGAGGGCGCAGAAACCTGTAGGGTCCTCGCACTTTGGGCGCTGGAAATGAAACACACTAGATTCAGTAGGAAGAAAAATGCATCAACGGCGGTGGCTGCCATCCAAGGATTACCCGCGACCAAGGGACTTGGATTTATCGGGGATGGATGAAGAATTCGTACCTGGTTCTCCATGAGAAAACCCTATGCAATCGCTGAGAGGGGGTTTTCTCTGAACAAGCAGACGAGGGAGAAGGGGATTCAGGCCCAGTGAAATATTGCTGCTTTGTCCGTCCAGCTTACTACTAAAGCTGGAAAGGTGGGGTTTTTTGTGATTTGATGGCTCATTGGGCATTACTGCGGCGCTACGACCGGGGTGAGTCTACCATGCAGTTGTGCACTCTAATTTGGTGCATGGCACATGGACCCCGTTGCCGGATGCCCCACATATCGACAAAAGGAAGTAGAAGATAGGAGTAACTAGTTACACATAAATATATTTTTGACAAAGAGATACCCCTTCTGTAAAGAAATATAAAAATCTTTTATATCACAACTTTATACATAAGAAAAATCAAGGGGAATATATATAACATAATATGGGGGTTCAGCTAAGAATATAATACTCAGATAGGCTCATGGTTTTGGACTTTGGGCCACAGGCCGGTGGGCCTGCATGTTTGGGGGCCCATGTGTTCTAACTCAGCGCATTTCATATTGCAAGCGATCGGTACAGCGCTGGTTTTAGATGTTGTCGCAAGGCGAATACAGAAATTTGAATAAAGCATGACAACTATTAGAATGAAATCGAACGACAGTTCCTAACCAGCAATCAGAGTTGCAATTCTATCAACGATATCCTACGTGATAAATAATACTGTCGTACTACTTATACACACAGGACACTTGTTTCACCATGCCAGATTATTACATCAAAATCTCTCGGAGGATAGATTAGTTCGGCAATTGCGTGCTGCTACTGAAGAATTTCAAAGTTGATTTGGACCAGCTCTCCTTGCCGGGAAAGTTCGATTTTGACATCATCCCCTACCGCAAGATTTGATTTAGATTTGAACCTTGACCATCCTTTAGCATCAATCATCATGCGACCATCCTTTGTACTTACGGTATATTGAGCAGGTTCATTCACACCAAGGCTGCGCATGGTAAGAGAAACTTGGCCATGGTCACCCGGATTGTTGAACGACTCCCTCGTTGCTCTAGGAATTCTCTGTTTGCAAACAAGAAGACATACAGAAACAGTTAGATCAACATAGTGAATCATGTGAAACAACATGGAAAGAAAAAAGAACGAAGCACTTGGGCGGCCGATGCTTACCAAGAAGGTGGAGATGTCGATTTTTGTAAGGACTTTGGTATATGCAGTGCGAATTGCAGCCCAGTCTGTTGCCGATAAACTGCTGGTTCCGTTGCTGCTGCACGGGCCGGAGCAGATGCAAGTGCAACTTCAAGTGTTGGTGCAGGTGCCGGAGCCGTTGCTGGTGCGACTGGTAGTGCCGCTGTTGCTGCCAGAGATGGTGCTCCTTGTGGAGCTGGTGCTGGTGTCGGAGCAGGTGCCGGTATCGATACCCGATCCTTCGGTAGATCAGCCTGATCCGCTGATGCGGTCGATGCCCAATCCTCAGGTGGATCAGACTGAGCTGCTGCCGCTGTCAGTGCTAGAGAAAGTGCCATTGGAGAAGGTGCCGGTGCTCGATCCGTTGTTGAAGGTGGTACAGATGTGCGAGACAGCAGTGATCGTCTCTGGTCTGCTATGATCAGCTTTCTAACTTGACTAGGCTCCGTGACCTTGATCCAGTCTTTTTCTTCATTTCTTTTAAACGTGAGAAGGACTAATTGTGGCGTGTTTGTTAAACCAAACTACAGTTCATCATAGGGCTTCAGATTGTACTCAGACAACAGACTGATCCAATTGTGTCCAGTAATATAAGTGATGGACAGTGCCTTCATTACTGACACGACATAAGAAGTGAAACCTACAAAAATAACCATCGTAGAGCAAATCAAATGGTTTATTCTATGACGAATGTCACATGGCAAAACCTGCATCATAAAATTGTAGCAAAAGTAAGAAAACATGACATTAAATCAATAAGATTTAGACAGTAAATCAATAAGATTTACTTGATGTGACACGAGTGAATCCTTACCAGGAAATCACTATGTTCAAGTTCTAAACAGAAGATTGATCGTCCAATTACGCGTGGCATGCAGGGCCCCCGCTTACTCCCACAAGCAGGACAGTCCAAAGGTCATGACAAATCGTATGGACCGAACATCCATGGGACTGGAAATCCTGGTGGGTGCAATAAACCCTGCAATGCATACAGATATTGGAGTGTAACCATAATTGATAAACCGTCCTCACAAAAAAGATGATCTGGATACTTCAAAATATACAGATTGAATTCAGTAGACAGACATTAACATAGACTGTTCTCGGGACTCACCACACAACAAAAGCAGCAGTACTAAACAATACAGGGTTCACACACACAAATCAAGTACTGAACAATAGTACTTACTACAGACAAGCAAAGTTGCACTAATTAAACTCTGCAGACTATTTCTTGCCACCGACCTACGGGATGTACCCCACATAACTGACTAGGCCATGGACTTCGTGAGAGATGTCTACCAGCACCATCACCATCTCTTCAACCTTGGAGAACCTAACAGAGTGGTCTTTCCACACATAAACATGACGATGAAGACAGTCCGCATCAGAATTGTCGGGAAGCTTTATAAGAACCACACCCTTCGTAATCAAAGGCACAGCCAGGAAATTGTTGTGGTGAAGTGCACCCTCGAGAACATGCCTGACAACAATGCTATAGGAAAACACTAGTTCAGGACACGTGGCGACAAGGACACAGCAGCTGGATAGTTTAGTAGTAGAACTCATCCTCAGGTCTTCCAGTTCACATGGCATGACTTTGAGAACTTCATCTCCACTGTGGACCTGGTTCTAATTCAAACAGAAACCAAATATTTTATTACCACCTTGGTTCAGAAATATAAGATGATTTTTGATATTTTACTCCATATAAGACTACATATACGCACAGAAAGGAGTGAACAAAGACACTAGAATATGTCTTCCAAGGCATGAGAGCAGAGGGATTACTTGCAATATCCATAACACAAGTTACTGAGGCTAATACACTCTCTTCAAAGGTAGCATTGATCTTCATAAAGTAGTTGAAAGTAATCTATAAGAAATCAGTATCAACCTCTCGCATGTTTTGGTCAAAAGAGGAATTTAGAACCGTCATTTGACACACAAAAATCACGTGCAAGATCACCCAGACAGTTGTACTACTAGTACTAGTACTGCGTGTTAGATGAAAAAACATGATCAAGATCGAGAAAAAGATTGTCAAGAAGAGATATTACCTGGACTTGCTTAATGAGGGATCCCGGAGAGGGGGCCTTGGACAGGGCGATGGCCTTGAGCTTGTCTGCGGTAATCTCGGCGGGGGGCTTGCGCTTCTTCGTACCCTGAGCCTTGACGGTTTTGGCCAGAGCCATAGACATCACTTCGGCCGGTGCTCCAGGATCCATCAAGAAACTGTCAAATAGAAATAAAAGAAAAGAAACCATAATCACAAACCCGAAAGAAGAACAGAGAGGGAGTTATAGGATCAGTCTCGGGGTTGCAAGATCGGGCCTTGGCCAGAATCAACACCATTGATGCGCTCACATTTCCTTCTTTGGGAGAGAAGAACAATGGCAGAAGCAGGTCGGGGTTTTCTTGAAGAAATGAGGAACAAGATGAGGGAGAAGCGAGTTGGGGTTTTCTTCAAGAGAGGAAGCTGAGGGAGAAGAGTGAAATGAT
Source organism: Thinopyrum obtusiflorum (assembly GCA_036873465.1). NCBI lineage: Eukaryota > Viridiplantae > Streptophyta > Magnoliopsida > Poales > Poaceae > Thinopyrum > Thinopyrum obtusiflorum. The sequence continues at coordinate 25,543 of JAAAWM010011868.1, forward strand.
GGTTGCTTCGTCCGTCCAACTTACTGCTGGAAAGGTGGGGGTTTTGTGATTTGACGGCTCATTGGGCATTACTGCGGCGCTTCGATCGGGGTAGTCTACCATGCAGTTGGGAACTCTAGTACGGAGTAATTTAGCGCATGGCTAGTGGACCCCGATGCTGGCTGTCCCACATGTCGACGAAAGTGAGTAGCAAGGTTCCCGACGACCGTCGAGGAGGATCCGCATGGTAGAGCGTGTCCACTGTTTCTGAAGAAAAAAATGATTACAGCAAGCGTTTCCACTCTTACGACGGAGGACTGTGAAACACGGCAGCCACTTGAACTTACACAGTGCTCCTACTACTAGGCATGTGCAGTGGTTCATACATCAGTACTACATAATCTTGTTGCTAGTGTAGTAAGACATGATGATAACAAATGATGTTGTGCGCATGTCAACTATATGAACAGTAATGTAACATAGTACCCCTTTTTTGACTGTCCAGTCGAGAATGAACGGTGAGATCAATGTTAACAGAACTAGGTCTACATCGCACGGAGAGTACGGTGCTACAGTACTCCACGGAACATGAACCATATGAAGCACGAATGAGTGTTAGGCAGGGTGTATGAAGGGTGCATGGGATGGGAGCAAAAGTTCCCTTCTCGACCCACTTTTGGGTGTTTGGCAGAGTGCATGAAGGGTGCATGAGTCCACACTAGTAGGTTAACACAAATACACTTGGAGCATGCATGAAGAGGGTTGCTGAGATGAGCATGCCCGAAGAGGGAACAACTATATTGAGATGAGAATGCAACCAAACACACCCACGCGCTTTGTGCTACAGTGACTGATCTGCACCGTCTGAGTTTGATCCAATGGTCATGTTGTGTCGAGACATGGGCATGCCCATGTAGAGGACGCATAAACACCACCGAAGTCCCTCTGCTTCTTGAGGCGCATGACGTTGGTGATGCAGGGTGCCATCGCCCGCAGAGCCCGCTCCCCGTCGACGGGAGTCAGCTCGTCAAAGACGGCGTCCAATGGCACGAATGGATTCTGGTGACGGAGCCCTGAGAGGATTCGCCCGGCAACGGTGGCGGCAGCCCGCAACCCCTCCTTGTCCAGCTCCGCCCCCACCATCGCGCGGAGACGGCTCAGCTCCTCGGAGATATAGGTGAAGAAGGAGACCAGGTCAAGAAGTCGCAGCTCGTTGAAGTCGATGGGGTGGTCGAACTAGTTTAGCCCGATGCCCGGCATGGTCGCGCTGGCACGACAGTAGGCATCGCGCAGCCGTAACACGTGTGTGGCAACATGGTCCACCAAGTGGCTGAGGCGATCCTAGACCTCGTCACGATCAGCCCGCTCGTGCTCAAGCCGGCTCACCTGACCGCCTATCGTATCTCCTACATTCTGCAGCAACGCCTCCGATGCCTCAAGCATCTTTGTGGTGGACGCCTGCCGCTTTTGAAGCTCTGTGAACTCCCATACATAAAGGAGGAGCATGGCACTCCTCTCCTCCTTGAGCTCACGGAGCTCCATGTCCTTGGCCCTGAGCTCCGCATCCTTGGCCTGGAGCTCCTGTGTCAGGCGCCTCACCTCAGACTCCGTGATCTGGTGCGCCGCCATGGAACCATGTAGAAGCAATGGGGAGAGGAAGCAAAAAGGGCGAAATGGCTGAAAGGCAATGCAATCTACGGGAAGGCGGAGGGAGCCAGCCGAGGAGCGGGGTGAATCTTTCGGTTTTCACCATGGGAAAACACCAGTCGATGACTTTTCACATCAAGGAGCAGTGGGTTTTATAGGCGGACTCATCGTGACTAATTGCTGCCGCGCCTGCTCCCGTCAACCAAAAAATTAAAAATCCTGTCGCACCTGCCACACCCAAAGAACAGAGCAATGCCGCTGTGGATATTTAAATTTACCTACCGGCAAGGAGATAAAAAAATGTGTGGCGGCGGCCTAGCTAATCGGTCGCACTAGCCCAACTAGCTAGCCACCGTGCTTCACTGATGTACTCGGCGGGAAAGGTGGTCTTTCGTGATTTAACGACTCATTTACTTGCTTCGGCGCTACGACCGAGGAGGACCCAAAAAATGCGTGGTAGGGCGTCCCACGTCTCGACAAGGAAGAAAATATGCGTGCACCACCCGGGACGACCCCGAAACCGCGCGGTAGGGTGTGCCACGTCTCGGCACGAAGGAAAAATGTGTGTGTAAAAATATACTGTATAAAACATACTACCTACAGTTCGACCTCGGGACCCAGCTAGTCGGTCAAAGACACCCCACTAGCCACACAGCTTCATCATGCTAACATGGCATGGAGGATAGGTGTGGTTAGCTCTGTCTCAACCAGCCACAACGTCTCTTGTTCTAGGCGATTCTTCTATTTTCCAAGATTTTTTTAGTATAATAACACCACGGCAAGCTCACGCCGCTCTTTGTGTGTGCCCGTGCATCTAAAGGTTAGATGATGGAGAGGAGAGAGAGATCGCAGACATGGGACCCACCAGTAAGTGAGTCAACAGTCATGCACGTGTTGACGAGGCACTCCCTCTACTCTACTCAACGTAATACTGTATAAAATCAAGTTATGGGACAAAGCCAACAACCGTTGTTGTTTCAGGCTATCGACTTATGCTTTGTAGTCTAGGTTGCCAGTTCAAATCTCATCTTTCAGATTTGTTAGTTTTAGGTCCAAATTTGATCAACGACAAGTGGGACCCCCGTTTGTTGTTTCGATATTTTAGTGTAGGATGGGTTTTTTGCACAAACACTTTGCGCGGTTAGACAAGTAACGGTATGAGTTACACGTATTTTGCAAGTTTAGGAACAAAAATGACAGCGGCATAGAATATCACATCCACCCCACAGCTTAGATGCTTTAGTGATATGAGTTTTTACGTCGTTGGAACTGAGATCCAATGGCTTGGGAGTAGTCTTTATAATTATACGCAATTTCCAAACTCTCCAAGGTTTTTTTTGCAAATAAAACATTCAGGCCTCGTGTGTGCCCCTGCATCTTGGGTCCAACGGCTCCCAGTTGTTCATATTAGGTGCTCCTCGTAGCTTAATTAGCCGCTATGGTGATACAAGCATCTAGGTCATATGATCTGTGATCAGATGCCACATGCGTAGTACTTGTACTTTCTGCGCAATTCCCAAACTCTCTCAGGCGTATATTGCAAAAACATTCAAACCTCCTACTGTAAGTGATAACCCACAAGTATAGGGGATCGTTTGCAGCCTTCTTCAATAAATAAGAGTGTCGAACCCAACGAGGAGCTAAAGGTAGAACAAATATTCCCTCAAGTTCTATCGACCACTGATACAACTCTACGCACACTTGACGTTTGCTTTACCTAAAACAGGTATGAAACTATTTTGCAAGAATAAAACTATGAGTACTTTGCGATAATAAAACTATGAATAAATTTCAAGGTAATAAAAGTGGATAGCTTTTGTCAACAAGAAAGTCATTTGTCCCTAGGCAATCGATAACAAGTACCGGTAATCATTCTTGCAATTTTACATGAGGGAGAGGCATGAGCTAACATACTTTCTCTACTTTGATCATATGCACTTATGATTGGACCCCTAGCAAGCATCTACAACTACTAAAGATCATTAAGGTCGTGAAACCCAACCATAGCATTAAGTATCAAGTCCTCTTTACTCCCATACGCCATAACCCACTTATCCGCGTTTAGGCTGCTGTCACCCCCGCAACACCGACAATAAGCAAACCATGAACATATTGCAACACCCTACAGCGGGGGCCCCTCATGTTTGCATGAGATGGAGGGCACCATAGGACAGCACCATAAATAAAATATACAATCATACCAACCAAGATCACGATTAGCCCACAGGAGAAAACAGATCTACTCAAACATCATAGGATAGCCAAATATCATTGGGAAACAATATATGGAGTCGAGCACCATGTTTAAGTAGAGATTACAGTGGGGAGAAGGGGTTTTACACCACTGCATAGAGGGGGGGAGAGTTGGTGTTGATGGTAGCAAGATTGTTGATATAGATCGCCGTCACGATCCTTGCCCCGGTGGCACTCCGGCGCCAGCGAGAGAGAGGGGGAGAGAGCCCCCCTCCTTCTTATTCTTCCTTGGCCTCCCCCCTAGATGGGAGGAGAGTTCCCCCTCTGGTCCATGGCCTCCATGGCGGTGGAGGGGTGGGGGGCCCTCCGAGATTGGATCTCCCTCTCTGTTCTCTTCTGTTTCGCGTTCCCCAGATCTGGCCCTTCACCATTTCTTAAATTCCTAGAGATCCGTAACTCCGATTGCGCTGAAATTTTTACATGATTTTTTTCTATAAATTATCTTTATTGCCCCAGAAGAAGGGCCCCAACCGACTTTCGAGGAAGGCATAAGACACCTGGGCGCGCCAGGGGTGCCCGGCGCGCCCTGGTGGGTTATGGTCACTGTGGGCCCCCGTTTGCGTTGATTCCAAGTCCCAAAAATCACATATATTCTAAAATAATTCTCCATAAATTTTTATCACGTTTGGACTTCGTTTGATATAGATTTTCTGTGACACAAAAAATGCAACAAACAGGAACTGGCACTGGGCACTGGATCAATATGTTAGTCCAAATAAATCATATAAAATGTTGTCAAAAATTTGTGAAAATTGTATAATATTGGCATGAAACAATCAAAAATTGTAGATACGACGGAGACATATCAGCATCCCCAAGCTTAATTCCTGCTCGTCCTCGAGTAGGTAAATGATAAAAAGATAATTTTTGATGTGGAATGCTACCTAGCATAAACTTGATCATATGTCTAGTCATGGCATGAATATTAAGACACGACTGATTCAAAGCAATAGTCTATAATTTGACATAAAGACATCAATACTCAGGCATCCCAATAAACAATCATGTCTTTCAAAATATCAATGCTAAAGAAAGCTATCCCTACAAAATCATATAGTCTTGTCATGCTCTGTCTTCTTAACACAAAGTATTTATCATGCACAACCCCGATGACAAGCCGAGCAATTGGTTCATACTTTTTAACGCGCTTCAGCTTTTTCAACCCTCACGCAATACATGAGCGCAAGCCATGGATATAGCACTACGGGTGGAATAGAGTATAATGATAGGGGTAAATATAGAGAAGACAAAAAAGTAAGAAAGTCTCACATCGATGCGGCTAACCAACGGGCTATGGAGATGCCCATCAATCGATATCAATGCGAGGAGTAGGGATTGCCATGCAACGAATGCACTAAGAGCTATAAGTGTATGAAAGCTCAATATGTAAACTAAGTGGGTGGGCATCTAATCCTATAATGAAAAATTATCACTAGTATATGAAAGTGACAACATAGGAGACTCTCCATATGAAAAACATGGTGCTACTTTGAAGCACAAGTGTGGAACTAGCATACCCCTTCTCTCTTTTTTTCTTTCTTTCTTTCTTTCTTTCTTTCTTTTTTTTCTTTTTCTTTTTTTCTTTTTTTTCTTTTTTCTTTTTTTTTCTCTCATTGTCCGGAGTCTCATCCCGACTTGTGGGGGAATCATAGTGGGGGGGGGGGGGGGGGGGGGGGGGGGGGGGGGGGGGGGGGGGGGGGGGGGGGGGGGGGGGGGGGGGGGGGGGGGGGGGGGGGGGGGGGGGGGGGGGGGGGGGGGGGGGGGGGGGGGGGGGGGGGGGGGGGGGGGGGGGGGGGGGGGGGGGGGGGGGGGGGGGGGGGGGGGGGGGGGGGGGGGGGGGGGGGGGGGGGGGGGGGGGGGGGGGGGGGGGGGGGGGGGGGGGGGGGGGGGGGGGGGGGGGGGGGGGGGGGGGGGGGGGGGGGGGGGGGGGGGGGGGGGGGGGGGGGGGGGGGGGGGGGGGGGGGGGGGGGGGGGGGGGGGGGGGGGGGGGGGGGGGGGGGGGGGGGGGGGGGGGGGGGGGGGGGGGGGGGGGGGGGGGGGGGGGGGGCATGCCCCTTCTCTCTTTGTTTTTTTCTTCTTTTTTTCTTTCTTTTTTTCTTTTTTTTTCTTTCCTTTTTTTTCTTTTTTCCTCTTTTTTTTCTCTCATTGTCCGGAGTCTCATCCCGACTTGTGGGGGAATCATAGTCTCCATCATCCTTTCCTCACTGGGGCAATCCTCTAAAAGTGAATAATGATGATCATCACACTTCTATTTACTTATAACTCAAAAGAAATAAAAATTACAACTCGATACCTATAACAAAGTATGACTCTATATGAATGCCTCTGGCAGTGTACCAGGATGTGCAATGATCTAGCGTAACATGTATGAAAAATGATGAACGGTGGCTGAGCCACAAACACTGTGTCAGCTATATGATCATGCAAAGCAATATGACAATGAATGCTCAAGTCATCAAAACGGAAGAGGTGGAAGTTGCATGGCAATATATCTCGGAATGGCTATGGAAAGGCCATAATAGGTAGGTATGGTGGCTGTTTTGAGGAAGATATAATAAGGCTTATGTGTGATAGAGCGTATCATATCACGGGGTTTGGATGCACCGGCGAAGTTTGCACCGACTCTCGAGGTGGGAAAGGGCAATGCGCGGTACCGTAGAGGCTAGCAAATTGCGGAAAGGTAAGAGTGCGTATAATCCATGGACTCACATTAGTCATAAAGAACTCATATACTTATTGCAAAAGTTTATTAGCCCTCGAAGCAAAGTACTACTACGCATGCCCCTAGGGGGATAGATTGGTAGGAAAAAACCATCGCTCGTCTCCGACCGTCACTCATAAGGAAGACAATCAATAATAAATCATGCTCCAACTTCATAGCATAACGAGAGACTATACGTGCATGCTTCGGGAATCACAAACCTTAACACCAATATTCTTACTAACCACAACCATTTACTAGTACCTCCCACATATTACCATCTCTATATCGCAAAACTATTGCAAGGAATCAAACATATCATATTCAGTGATCCATAAGTTTTATGTAGGATTTTATGACTAACCATGCAAATGACCAATTCCTTTTGACTCTCTAAATAGATATAAGTGAAGCATGAGAGTTTAATTCTTTCTATAAAAGATCATGCTCTAATAAATATAAGTGAAGTGCAATGAGCATTCTATAAATCAACCATGGACTATCTCATACCAGCATGGTGCATAAAAGAAAAATAAAAACTAAACACAAAAGAAGCTCCAAGATTTGCACATATCACATGAACGAAACGAAGATGAAAACATACCGATACTTGTTGAAGAAAGATGGGATGCCTTCCGGGGCATCCCCAAGCTTAGACGCTGGAGTCTCCTTGAATATTTACTTGGGGTGCCTTGGGCATCACCAAGCTTGAGCTCTTGCCTCTCCTCCTTCTCCTCATATCGAGACCTCCTCGATCTTTGATCACTTCATCCACACAAAACTCAACAGAAAGCTCGGTAAGATCCGTTAGTATAATAATGCAAATCACTACTCTGAGTACTATTGCAAACCAATTCATATTTTATTTTTGCATTTTAGCTACTGTATTATAACTTTTCTATGGCTTATACCACCGATAAAAATCGATAGTTTCATCAAAACAAGCAAAACAATGCATAAAAAATAGAATCTGTCTTAAACAGGACAGTCTGTAGCAATCTGAACACCTACCATACTTCTGGTACTCCAAAAATTCTGAAAAATTAGGACAAAATAAAAAATTTGTATAGAAATACTGTGCAAAAAGTTTCAGAAAATTTTTACATTCCAATAAAAAATGTAAAATCACGCACTACAGCCAAAGTTTCTGTTTCTGCACCGCACATACCAACAAGCAATCTAATCATTCTAAAGGCAAATCTTGGCACATTATTTTTATAATACAATGGATTTGTACAAGGGGATAATTATTTTTATGATAATCTTCATGAAAAATTCTACATTGTTTCCATGAGCATGAACACAAGTGTTCAAGATCGACCCTCACTTCTCCAATGCATCACCTTTCAATTGCTTCTCTTTTTGTGAAGTTTTAAGGTTCCCCTCTATATTTTTTTTGTTTTTAAACTTTATAAAAGCACTCAACAGAATAAAATGACTCTCTAAAACTTCTGGGTTGTCTCCCTGGCAGCGCTTTCTTTAAAGCCATTAAGCTAGGCATAAAGTGCTCAAGTAATGAATCCACCCGGATCCCAAGGTATATCAAAGCCAATTTTAATTAACAATGATTTGGCATTTAGTAGTGAGAACAAAGAACATAAATCATGCAATGACGAAGTCTAACTCTCTTCCTATGCATCGGCATGTCATAAAAGAACAATTCATGCACATCAAGTAAAGGCCAATACATAGCATAAGTAGTTTCTTGCAATTTTATCATGTTGGAAACATAGAGAGGTGGAGATATAGTTCCTCTCTCATAATAATTGCAAGTAGGAGCAGCAAGTACATGCATATTATATTCATCAAAATCATCATGTGAAGCGGTAAAAGGCAACCCATCAACATAATCCTTAATAAGTGCAAACTTCTCCGATATAGTGTAGTTTGGAGAATTCAAAAAGATAATAGGACTATCATGTGTGGGTGCAATAGCAACAATTTCACTCTTAACATAAGGAACTATAGCAAGTTCATCTCCATAAGCATAATTCATATTGGCATCAAGGCCACAAGCATAGCAATCATCAAGTTCATCAAAAAGGGATATTTCAAACGAATCAACGGGATCATAGCAATTATCATAGCATTCATCCTTCGATAAGAACGAAGGGGCATTAAACAATGTATGAGTTGAAGAGTTACTCTCATTAGAAGGTGGGCACGGGTGATCAATCCGCTCTTCGTCCGCTTGTTCTTCGCTCTCCTCATCATCTTTTTCATCCAATGAGCTCACAGTTTCATCAATTTCTTCTTTCATAGAATCCTGCAAAATATTAGTCTCTTCTTGGACAGCGGAGAAGTCCTCAATATATGGTTTAATATAAGCATTAGAAGAATAATTTTCATAGCAATATTTAAGTATGGAAAAAATTTCAGATTTGTAAAGAGTAGCATCATACTTTTCAATCAAAGAAGCAATTTCATAAGCACCCTTAAAAGCAACAAATTCTTCAATTTGTTCAATATCATAATAATTATAAACACCCTTGGCATAAGAAGATAAAATTCAATTATCTCTAAACTCACATTGATAAGGAAGGTGTTTCTTAGGGTCTTCAGAACAACAAGTAAAATCATGTATTTCACATAAATTCCAAGCATAGCATTGCATAGTATTAATTTGATGTAGTAAAAGTTTCCCTTTTTGAGATAAATGGTGTCGCACAAACCAAGCATGCTCATCTAATGATTTTCCCTCAACTAAGCTAGTTGGGTTTTCAGCACGAGCACAAATCGATCGAAGATGATCCAAATAGAAAGCTTCAGTAGTATGATAGATTTTGGGTGGTTCTTCAACCATTGGCTTAGTAGGTACACCTAATTTTTTTGGTATTTTGCGTTTCCTACCCATAACTAAAGATAGAAAATAAGAGCACAAAATAAAAACTACTTAGTGATAAAGCAAACAAGCACACACGAGAATATTCACCCCACGCTATTGCTCCCGGCAACGGCGCCAGAAAAAGGTATTGATAACCCACAAGTATAGGGGATCGTTTGTAGCCTTCTTCGATAAATAAGAGTGTCGAACCCAACGAGGAGCTAAAGGCAGAACAAATATTCCCTCAAGTTCTATCGACCACCGATACAACTCTACGCACACTTGACGTTTGCTTTACCTAGAACAAGTATAAAACTATTTTGCAAGAATAAAACTACAATTACTTTGCGAGAATAAAACTACGAATAAATTGCAAGGTAATAAAAGTGGATAGCTTTTGTCAACAAGAAAGTCATTTGTCCCTAGGCAATCGATAACAAGTACCGGTAATCATTGTTGCAATTTTACAAGAGGGAGAGGCATGAGCTAACATACTTTCTCTACTTGGATCATATGCACTTATGATTGGAACTCTAGCAAGCATCCGCAACTACTAAAGATCATTAAGGTCGTGAAACCCAACCATAGCATTAAGTATCAAGTTCTCTTTACTCCCATACGCCATAACCCACTTATCCGCATTTAGGCTGTTGTCACCCCCGCAACACCGACAATAAACAAACCATGAGCATATTGCAACACCCTACAGTGGGGGCCCCTCACGTTTGTGCGAGACGGAGGGCACCTTAGGACAGCACCATAAATAAAATATACAATCATACCAACCAAAATCACGATTAACCCACAGGACAAAATGGATATACTCAAACATCATAGGATAACCATAGATCATTGGAAAATAACATATGGAGTTGAGCACCATGTTTAAGTAGAGATTACAGCGGAGAGAAGGGGTGTTACACCGCTGCATAGAGGGGGAGAAAGTTGGTGTTGACGGTAGCAAGATTGTTGATGTAGATCGCCGTCACGATCCTCGCCCCGGCGGCACTCCGGCACCACCGGGAGAGAGGGGGAGAGAGCCCCCCTCCTTCTTCTTCTTCCTTGGCCTCCCCCTAGATGGGAGGAGAGTTCCCCCTCTGGTCCATGGCCTCCATGGCGGCGGAGGGGCGGGAGCCCCTCCGAGATTGGATCTCCCTCTCTGTTCTCTTCTGTTTCGCGTTCCCCAGATATGGCCCTTCACCGTTTCTTATATTGCCGGAGATCCGTAACTCCGATTGCGCTGAGATTTTAACACGATTTTTTCCCATAAATTATCTTTCTTGCACTAGAAGAAGGGCTCCAACCGACATTCGAGGAGGGCACAAGACACCAGGGCGCGCCTGGGGCCTGGGGTGCGCCCTGGTGGGTTGTGGGCACTGTGGGCCCCCGTTTGCGTTGATTCCACCTCCCAAAAATCACATAAATTCCAAAATAATTCTCCGTAAATTTTTATCGCGTTTGGAATTCGTTTGATATGGATTTTCTGCGATACAAAAAACATGCAAAAAACAGAAACTGGCACTGAGCACTGGATCAATAGGTTAGTCCAATAAATCATATAAAAAATTGCCAAAAATATGTGAAAGTTGTATAATATTGGCATGAAACAATCAAAAATTATAGATACGACGGAGACGTATCAGCGACATCCATGTCCTTTCACCATGTGGGGTGGCAAGTTTAAACATGAATAGGCCAGGCTGGGCGCACGGTAGGGTATCTCTCTCTCTCTCTCTCTCCCCCTTACCTTTTTCCATTTATTTTCCTTCTACAACAGAAATAGAAAAAGATCTAGAGAGGGGTTGGATGGTCAATTTATCACGGGACATTCTTGGAGTCCAACATTTATACTTGGTCTAGGAAAAATTGATTCCACAATTGTTTGAAAAGTTTGAATTCATACTTATTTAAATTACATTTGAATATGCTTGAACTAGACAAAGTTGATGAACATGTCTAGAAGTTATGAAATTTTTGGTGGGGCTTGGAAATGTGATGGAATAATTATGGGAAAAATTTGGAAGCTTAGCTTGGTGTTGAAATTGAAAAGGATTTTTTGGCAAAATTTGAAAGAGCAATTAAATAAAATATAGAAGGCTCAAATTGGAATTTTGAAAATATTCATATTAATAATTTGGGTGAATTATTTTATCACATGATGACAAGAAAATGAAAAAAAATTATCACAATATTATTATGCAAAATATATGGTTTAAACTCTGGGATGTTACACCACACAATGCTCCATGCTCCTTGTTCTATAGGAGGCTGGCAACACCGAACATGCGTCGGTGGAGCCGTCACCGTGGTGCATTCAGGTCTCGTCAACAGGTTCACCTGCTTTAGCAAGACTATGACATTGACACGCACATGACAGACTAGGCGGTGTCAGACATCTTTTTAATTTATACAAAACATTCATACTTATTTTAATTTATTTTAATCATACTATAATATTAATGAATACATTTTCTTATTATATATATATATATATCATAGTTAAACACAAAAATGTTACTTAATATTAATTACAATATTCTTTGATATACATATGTAATGTATATAAGTGAAAATGTAAATATACTTTCATTGTGTTAAATTTACACTCTATTTTTCTAATAAATATTTTCCACTTTCTCCTACAACCTTACATTGACTCTTTAATATTATATTGAAAGTAAGCACCCCAAATGAAAAAAATAAAGAGTAAAAATGAAAATATCTATCAGATCCTTGAATTAATTATTTACTATAGCGCGAGTTGCATAGTTTACATGTGTATCTTTGTGTGTGTGTGTATGGATGTTTATGCTGGTAGAGATCACTCTAAATGATATTGTCTCACAAACATCTTATAGCAACCATAAGCCAAATTATAGTAACTTCTAGAATATAAATTGAACCGTTGGTCGAATCTTTACTAGGCTTCCCATGGTTAAATATGTCTTACAAGTCATAGTGGGTTCAGTTAACACTATGTGCATGCTCTGTACTTGGCAATGAAATGTCGTAGCTATCACTTGCTAACAAAAGATGTCATGGATTTTATTACTCTTTTGCATTCATAAGATTATATTAGTCCATATGCCACATATGTGTCTCATATCATCTAGTACTACTAGTGTTGATCACTTGAGCAAGAATATTTATATTGAGTAGTAGTTTACATTTTTTTCTAAATTATATCTGATTTATATTAGATCAATAAAACACTATATATAGTCAAGTACAGGGTAAACTGAACCCACAAACACAAAAATGACCCTAAACAAAGCGAAGACGATGACTACAACTATATGCCTTCAAATTCTTGACAAACTGCAACTGTCGGTGTTTGCACCATCGAGCTCACGCTAATAATGGACACTATTAAGAAATTCAACCATTGAAGTACCTGCACCACCGTAGCTCATGCCAATAATGGGCAATATCGAGAAACTCATTTTAGAATTTCGTTGAATCATGGCAATAGTAGACCGTAGCGTACGACCAAGATTGGCAATTTTACCAACCATATCGGCTCGTGTGGGGGGCGGGAGGGTCACACCGATCCGAGTGTTAGTGTTTGTTTGTTGACGGTACCATCGTGGCTCATTGAGTTGTTCGGTAAGGAGGGAGCTCAGTGGATCGATAAGGATAAGTATTTAGGCGAGGGATTTTACCCAGGTTCGCTCCCTCCGGGGGTGGTAATTAATAACCTACTCTTTCTTTTGTGATTAAGATTATCTTGGGGGGCACACCAATCTGGGTGTCAGCATTTCTTTCCTGGCAGTACTCTCATGGCTCAGTGGGGTTTTTCGGTAAGAAGGGCGCTCGGTGGATCTGTTAGTGCAATGGTTTGCCCCCTTGTGTTATGGATATTGTTGTCAGAAACAGTATGGGACTGATTTGGTTGCTAGTGTGCATAGAGAGAAATAGTCCTTGACGTATCGAGAAGAATGCTACCTTCCATCGAGAAGTTTGATATAGACTTCACCAAGAGTTATTTGCACTGCAGAGAAGATAGATATGTTTCAAGGAATGCTATTCCAAGAAGATTGTGTGATGGAGTTGACCTCTAAAAATATTGCTAAAGTGAAGCAATTGGTACACGAGGTGTCCGAGAAGAAATGACTGATGTCGAGAAGATTGAAGATGAAGAGGAGACGTAACATTTGTTTCATTGTTATTTTTCTCTTATTTGAGTCATAGGATCACTGTACTATTAAGGGGGTATAAGTATTTAGAGACTTGTATATGTTGTGATGCTTAGCCGAAACCTGTAAGATTTGAGAGAAATCTCTTTGTGTTTTGAAACATTACTTGCCAGTCGAAGACGTTGTTCTTCTGGGTTATGAGAGATATGCTTCGAACCGAGGAGTCAGCTTTACCCATTCCTCAAGTAAAGTTGATGTGTCGGTTGGTCATTGGCTGGACAGTTTGTCCTAAATGGTCATTTCCCCTCTGGGAAGGTTGTGAGTATAAATAGCCACCCGCACCAACGTGATTCGTCGCTTGCTTCGCTTGAGACTCTGAGAAGATTCTTTGAGCACCCCTCTCTAAGAGATTTGAGTTTAAAATCCAATGAGAGAAAATCGAGAGTCGAAACTTGGACAGTGGTCGAGCATCACAGTAGATCTAAGTCAAGAGTTCTTGTGCCTATTACTCTTGAGAGTTGCTAACTCTCTAGATGGTTAGGTATGAGGTTGAGTGACAAAGAGTAATTGTCTTTACCAAGTCAAAGTCTTCCGTTATCAAGAGTAATTGTGGTTTGCGAAGCAAGTCTGTTGAAGGTTTGGAGATTGCCGGTAAGAATCTACCACAAGTAAAGTCAAGTGAAGTCTGATCAGCTTCACGTTGAGGAAAATAGGACAGAGTGAGGTTTGTTCATGTGTTCAATCACAAATCCTTCCAACCAGACGTAGCTCTTTTGTAGAAGAGTGAACTGGTCTACCAAAACTCATGTCGCCATCGAGCGACATTGGTTATATCTCAGTCCGCATTTACTTTCAGTAATTCTTTCTCGGCTGGGTTGCGTTTTCTATCTTGTTCTTCGGTACCACTTTCACTGATCATCCTTGAAGTATTTCTATCAGTTCTGTGACAATGTTGTGTAGTTTATTTCTGCTTGTAGTCGTTAAGATTGTGTGTCTATATGTTCATCTGGTATTTATTTGATGTTATCTTGTCATTTAGCTTGTCTATCTTTGATGTATATTTCTCAGTAGTTTGTTAGCAATTGTGTCGTACTGATTAGTTTTGTGTTTTGTATATCTTGTCTTTCATGTTGATAGTTCCATTTCCTTTCAGTGTTACCATCTGCATCCTCAAAATTATGTGCCACTACACCCAAAGTATTATCATCACTTTCATATAAAGTTTTGTCTGATCTTCGTGGCTCTTCTAGTTTATCTTCTAGTGTGATCTTCTGTCTTAGTTTTGTTTCAATCTAGTTTGTTTTTTCGCTGTGTTGCACTGAGAGATTTCAAGTTCAAAATAAATTTTTAAATCTCTCATTCACCCTCCTTTGATCGACATACTCTCGATGTTATAGTTGGTATCAGAGCAAGATCTCCTTGTCTCTGTTTATTAAAGGTATAACCACCTTGGAGTTTTTGAGTATGTGGCTTGTAGGACATTTTGGGTCCACTGAGAAGTTTCCAATCTTCGATGGAAATGCTTATCTGTTCTGGAAACAAAAGATTAAGATTCACTTGAAAGCAATCAATGATGATACTTATGAAGTGGTGGAGAATGGCTATGCCGTTCTAATCTCCCACTCTCCTACCACACACAAAAAGAAACTTATCCAACTGGATGCTCACGCTAAGGATGTCATCTGTAGTTATCTCACCAGGACACAATTCATTCGTTTTGGAAGATCATACACACTCCTTAAGGAGCGGTACAACTGCTAGCACGTGCGGTATAACCGGACCGGTTAAAACTGCAGAAACAGGTAAGACCAAAATTGTCATAACTCTTGCAAATGAAGTCTGATTTTGACAAACTCAAGCTTGATGGAAAACTAACGACGGGACATATTCAGAACTAGCAAGAGCAATATGTCAATGATATAGAGGTATGAAACCTCCATAAGTGAAGAACCGGCAAAAACTCCAACATCAAAAACATAATGGAAGATGCATATGAAGTCCGTATTCGATGAACTTGAGCTTGTCATGTAAATAACCACAAGCTCTAAAACTCACATAGAGAAAAGCCAAACAAGAACCAAGAAAAATGATGCCAAGTATGCAAAGGTTTGAGCTCTCTATGAACGACACGATCGATCAAGCTACTCACTAGAGAGCCCCCCTTGATAGTACGACTATCGATCCTATAACCCGGTCTCCCAGCTAACACCATGATACTAGTAAGATAGAAAACCTGTCAAGGTTATAACTTTGCCTTGCGCATAATCCACTTGAGCTAGATGATGACGATCTTGACCTCCTCAAGTTGGACCACATTTCTTGATTGCGCTCGTTTGATGAAGATTAGTAAATTGCTTCTCCATACTCCACTATGGGTGAGCCTCTCTTAGGCCCATATACACATGTCCATTATCACTAGAATGGATGACAAGCTTCAAGCGTGTGATCTCTTCGTGAAGCTCCACTTGAACTTGCACAACGCAACCTTGATGACAATAACCACTTGATGTCATCCTCCATGGGTTATATGGGATCTTCTTTTTTATGCAAGCCCATGGAAAGATATCTAACCCCCACATAGAAACCTCACATAGATCATGGATTAGTACACAAAGCGTAATGGACAATGCTTACCATACCATGGGATCACTTGATCCCACTCGGTACATCTTCTACGCTTTGTGAGTTCATCAACTTGAATCCACTCTTTGTACTTGACTTGATCAACCTTATATCTTATCTTCTCTCTTCATAAAAATGATGTCTTGAAGGTAACCATGAATGTTCACACAATCTTCTTCAAGACATGCTTACAATAGGCTCAACTCTCACATGACCAATCTTTGGATAACTCCTTGAATAGCACCTTGGTCAACACATAATCTCCTTCTTATAACCTTGAAACCAATAAATGGTCTTCAAGCAATCCTATGAAAAAAAATCAAATATAACTCAAGACAACCATTAGTCCATACGAATTGTTATCAATTACCAAAACCAAACATGAGGGGCACCATGCTCTTTCACATGGCAGCCTCAGTTAGCGCATCGCCCACCCACCAAAATGTACCGCTTCGATACATTGCCTTCAACCTCGGTTAAAACCGAGGGGTGAACAGGAGCGCTTGGACCAGGGAGCTCCACGTCGCCCTGCTGGCCGTCCGCATGCCTCCCTGCCCCCCCCCCCCTCTTTAAAACCCTCTTGACATCCATGTGCAGCCCTGGGGTTCCCTCTTCCTCTGCCACAGCAGCCAAGGTGAGCAGCCCCCATAGCCATCCAAACGGAGTGCACCCGAGAGAGCAGCGAGTTCACGCCATGGAGCCCGTGTAGTCACCGCCGTCCATGTGCTGCATCGTCGTGTCTAGGAGGACTTTACTAAGCTATAAACAAAACGTATGCAAAATTTGACTAGTAAATCATTCTCGAGGGCTCCAGAGTCATCACTTCTAGTATGATTAGTTATTTGCATGTGCGTTGCAACGGGAGCATAAATATTCAATATCAATCATGTACACTCACCGTCTTCTAGATTTTGATAAGACTTAATTTGATTTGAGAACGAGTATGGAAAGACAAGGAAAGTTTTTATTTAATCAAGGTTTTGGTAAGATTTGATTTAATTTTTGTATGAGTAGGGGAAGACAAATAAAGTTTTGATTAAGATTTTGATAATAATTGATTTTGTTTGATTTGATTGAGTTAACGCAAGACATGG
The DNA here is from genome assembly GCA_036873465.1 of Thinopyrum obtusiflorum. Lineage (NCBI taxonomy): Eukaryota > Viridiplantae > Streptophyta > Magnoliopsida > Poales > Poaceae > Thinopyrum > Thinopyrum obtusiflorum. The sequence continues at coordinate 42,799 of JAAAWM010011868.1, forward strand.
TTTTGAAAAGTACAATTTTTATTATTATTTCAAGTTACTCTACTTACATTGATTTTTATTTATGCGGCATCTGTTGAAATTATCAAAAAAAAAAAAACCAAAGTGGAGGCTGGAGGGGAAGATACGGGGAGGAAAAACCGTGGAGGTAGAGGCGACCCTACCAACTCTCTTTTAACAGTAGAGATCATGCAACTCCAGCGCAGATCATGCACGCACAATCCATACTCTTCCGCGTGCGACGCAAGGAAGAGGGGTCAGTCGATTGCTTCGTATGGTCGCACTGGCACACGCTTGCCAGTCATTATCACGTCAGTTCCAAAAAGAGCATAGCGCACAGGCGACAAGCATGTAGCGAAATACAGAAGGCCAACTCATGTCCTTCATTGGCCACCATGGCCATTCTACGGAGAGATACAGAGCACGTCTAAACGGTACAGACAGAGGTCAGCCTGCTGAATGCATCTCCGCACGGCAGACTCCCCTGAAGCATGAGGTGGGTAGGCTGAACCATATATGGAGTCGAGCTGCGAGCCGTTGAGCATATCAAGGTACAGGGGGTGTGTCCCTACCAGACGGTGCTGATGAAACGCGACATCGTAATGGCCTGATGCTGATGTCTTGGAAAGGAGAGAGACCTTCTTTTTTACGTGATTTGGATATGCCAACCAGAATGGGAGGATTTTACTCCCCTAGGTGAGATGACATCTTCGAACTGACCCGCTGGGTGGGTTAACGCCGGTAGGAAATTCACGGGGAAATCACCGTGTGCGGTGATGATCTCAGTAGCACTGAAGCGCCAACTTTGCTTGGTGTTGTTCATAATATACGGTCTTCGGAGAGGGTACTGGTCTGCAAAATGGGTACTGAAGAGCGTGTATGTTAGTTTACTACTGCTGGTGAAGAATTGGACATGGAAATAAAACAAGATCACCTTGTGTGCAAAACTTGCCTCGGTGTTACACAAATTATCTCAGGATCCTTCCTTTCTTTCTCTCTGACCAGGTTGGCCCATAAATCAGCAGGTTTGTCCTACCAAACTTCCTGTCAGCTATCTGCCATATTTTTTGAGAATAAGTGAGCAACTGCAATCCAGAAAGCCTTACGTCAGTACTTGAGTGGAGTAAAGTGTAAGAAACGTGTACCTTTATTAGCTTTCCGCAGGATTCAGGCATATCTGTTTTCAGTGGGTACTCAACTAGCTACGGAGAAATATACCATGGTCAGAAATATGCATAAAGAACCAAACAGTTACGATCACTCCCTCTGTAAACTAATATAAGATCGTTTAGATCACTAAAGTAGTTTACAGAGGGAGTACTATTTACAAAGAACACAGAGCTCACAATGAAGCAATCTTCTCCAACCAACGGGGACCTTGCAAGTTGATCGAGTAGTGTACTGTAGTTGACCTCAACATATGGCGGTGTTACACTAATATAATCAAAAGAAGGATATCTACCTGAGGGAGGGAAGGTCAGAAAATTGTAGTCAGATAACAGAAAAACAATTGCCGTTCAAATAAGCCAAATCTTGCTTCAGCGATTTACCTCATACAAAATCTGACCATTTCAACACTATGCTGCCTAAAGTATAGGAGATGCAGTTCTATCTTGCAGAAAATGTATCTCAAGTCATTTACGCGTTCTGATGTTTTCAGCACAGCTGCACTTCTGGCATATATTACTACTTTTATTACGTAACAACACGTACATGAACTGTCTATCATTACTACGGTCATCACATCATTGTTTCAAATACTGCTTGTACGCAATAGATTTGGTTGATATTTTCATTAACACATGAACTGCATCGTAACAAGGATGTCAACGTGTCAATCTGCTAGCTTTTGTATTGCACGCATGCCTTCATAGAATATCTTTTCCTCCTTGTTTACTTGCAATTGTCTCATTGTTCACCTCATTAACTTAAGCTAGCGATGTTATGCTTCCAAAAAAAACAAAAGCATACCTTTAGATTTTTCAGCATTGTCCAAGAAGTTCTCGACACGGAGCATATGTATGTGCGAAGTATCAAGAAATCCAGTACAGTCCAAATTAGGTTTAAGAACCTCAGAAATAACCCAAGGGTCCAACTCAACAAAATGAGCCTAAAGGAAAAAAAACAAAAAGATGGAACGGATGAATCACATTACATCATTTGTATCGTCTAACAAGTCAGAATTAACTACTTTTGTCTTTAACTTCAAAAGAGGTTTACACAGTTGTATCTGACAGAATTAGAAAGCTAACTCATAACTGTATGACTAGATTAATTCTGAATAGATTTTTGCTCTCGTGCATAATTAATGAATGATAGGCATGCATTCAGTACAAATAGTCATACACAAGAATTTATGTGTACTTTACTTGAAGCATTTCAAATTAACTGAATAACTTGCAAAGCTAGATTCAGCATCATAATTTTTCTCATCTGAATTGAGATACAAATGGGATGTCAAGAATGATTCATTCTCTTCATAGCCAGGACCATGTTGATTTCTAGCATTCGCGACTAATAAATAAGAGCGCATACAAAATTAAATATGAGTTGACTGCAGATATAGCTATGTACTCTAATTACTCTATACATAATTAGACTACATGGCACATAAATGGATGCTCAAGGGCTCACTACTCTGTGGAAGATACTCCGTATTACTTAGCAATTAAAAAACAATACACTACAACTTGATCTAGGAAAATGCATTTGAATATTTGGTTGTGGAAGATACTCCGTATTACTTAGCAATTAAAAAACAATACACTACAACTTGATCTAGGAAAATGCATTTGAATATTTGGTTGTTCTATATTGATCTTTCGACTACTCTCCGGGAAAACCTGTGAACAGCCTCGGCTCATAGCTTCAATTCCTACAGATCCAGTACCACTGTACAAGTCTAACCACAGACCAGGTTTGAGTGAAGCAGGAGAACCACCAGCTGACTGCAAATCATAGCCAACAACCAACAAAGGTCTATTAGTACATCCAGAAGATGAAACTTGTACAACTGACATAATCAAATTAAGCTAAGTAGTACTTGTATAATGTCAAAGGCTGCTCCTCGGACAACTTCCATCATCGGACGAACATTCCTATCTTTTGGTGATAGTAATTTTCTTCTGCGTACTTTCCCAGCTAGTACCTGAAAGAATCAAAAGAACTTCTAATCTAAAAATACCGCAGTGTTACATTAATTAGAGAGAATTGTAGGCAAAAGTGTATGAACAAGTTCGTGCAAATATCTTGCAGGTTACACCCATCACAAGGACATGCTTACAGGATCCAGGAAAAATGGTAGATCTACAATTCTGAAATTTATGACTACGTTAGCATACGATTTGGTTAGCCAGAAAAACAATGAGTTGTGCCAAACACCTGCCTTTCTTACAGAAGACAAGTAGGCAACAGGTAGTGCATTCGCCATTAGTTTTAATGGTTGCTAATTAGTCACAAACAAATAGTGTCTTTTATTTACCCATGCATATGAACAAGAGTATGCTCTTTCTCAGAAGTTGCAGCCTTTACTTGATTTCATTTACAGAACATAACATATTTGTAGCAACAACATGGCTGCATCAGGCTCAACGTTCATATCTGGATTCAACTTGCAACCCAAGTCCCCAGCTTTAGCTTTGTTCAAAATGATATATACCGTGCATTCCAAGATGATAGAAAAATAAGTATTGTTTGACTGCTTCCATAACTTATAGATGAGCCCATCATAAAATAATTCGCAGACATGATGCATCAGACCACCTGAGAAATTTTACAGGTGCCTAAATGCAAGGACCACAAATCATGAGGAAAATTGGAACAGACAAAGCAGCACTTACATAAAACACAAACTGTATCCATAGGGACTACACTGCTAACAATTCTGAAGCAAGCTATATGTCCCCCAAGCAGTGGCCAGTGGCCACGGTGCTATGCCACCACCATCACAGACATGTGGTCTCTCAATTCATCTCAACCAAAACGCAATGCACAGTGTGCAAGCATTAATATAATCACCAGAAGATACCAGGATTAAGACCGGATTGAAGTTTTACTGAAAACGCATGAATGTACGAACGCACTCCACAAGCATGCTAACAGGCAATGCCGCACGACACTGGGAACATCATACACGAATCAGAACCTAGGACGCGGTTACGGTCCAAACCTGGAGCATCTTATGAGTCTCCCGGCGCTCCACCGGCCTGGCAGGAGCAACAGCGGCCTCCTCCTCCCCTCTACCCGACCGCCGCATCCGCCTCTCCCTCCTCCTCTCTTCCTGCAAAACAGAAAACCCACTCAAGTCAGCCCAGATGAGAGAGAGAGAGACGGAACGCAATACAACGAGAGCACAAAGGGGTCGATCGAGCAAACCCTGGGATCCGGCTCGGCATCTTCCTCGAAGTCGTCAGGGTTGAGGCCGTAGCGCTCCAGGAAACGCCGGCGCTCCCTCGCCGCCTCCGACGCCGCCGCGCCCTTAGGAGCCGCGGAGGCGGCCACCGGGATACGGCGAGCGGGGTAGCGGAGGGAGAGGCGCCTGTGGTTTGGACTGGGGAGCGACGGGAGGAAGGGGGCGGAGGCGAGAGTGGAGGAAGCCATTGGCGAAGAGCGGTGGAAAATCCGAAGCTTTTGCCGGGACGAGAGCGAGAGGGGATAAGGGGAGGTTTTTCTCTATCCGTTGGTTCAGATATTCTCAATCGTCTGATCGAATTTGGACGGTTCGGATAAACACAGCTAAGATATTCAGGGGCTTATACAGAGAGGAAATTGCATCAATGCACATATTGAAGGACTACTATAAAAAAAGTAGAATTCTGGGAATTTTCACTAACTAGATGATATCCCGGACGTTGCTGCGGGAAATAGTCGAAATATATGTTGGTTAGATTTGGTTGTATGAAAATTTTAATATTTGAATTAATAATATAGAACTAAACTATATTCAATTATTCAGTTGAATTTTTTCTCTCTGCACAAAAGAAGAGAGTAGATGTCTTTTTCCATGCATATTTGCATGTTGAGACGGACCATTGTGACTCATGTTTGCATGTTAAGAGAAATAGGTTAGTGGAGACTAGCTATTCAGATATAGAAGATAACTGAACCACATTGGGTAATGGATAATAGAAAATCTTAATTGCGTCAGTTAGTCTGTTGACATGAAATTCGAAAGTTGGTGCCTTAGGAGGTGTGTGACTAGGATAATATTCGGCTTGAGCAGGTCTTTGAGTCTTCGAGGCGGCCTTCGCCGCCTCCTGCTGTTCTGACGCCACTGCCAACGCCTTCTGTAACACCCGCTTCATCCAAACTAAACTTTGGCAATCGATTCAAGGTTCCTCAACCTCTTTCACGACAATCCACTTCGCCCTGTGCGTTGTTCGACTAACCAAGGGCCACCCGCACCTTGGCTACACCACCTTCACCGTCGTTGTCGACATCATGAAGAACTCCCATGGGATTTAGGATTAACTTGGTGGAATCATAAATCCAGGTCTCATCTTTCTTTTTTCTCACTCAAATTGAACTTTGGAGCTTTTCTAAGAGAGAAATGGGAACGTAGAAAGCCAAGACTCGTTGAATTTCTTATTTGATTGTCTCTTTTGGGAAGAAGGGATCAACTTTATATGGCCCCAAAATATATCCACTATTTGACCATTCGAGCCAGCTTGGAGACTCTGATGCATTCCGGAATTTTGGGGTCCATCCGGGAAATACTCCAAGCTAAACATAAGGGTCAAACCACATCTGGAGCGGGCTTCTCGGAGATGGATCGTTCGGCTGGCAGCCATGCTGACGGAGAGGAGCCGTTGCAATTTCCTATGACAGTGCAAATTTCTGGAGCAGTGGAAGTGCAACTTCATGAAAACGAGAAGGGGAAGTTGCTCAAAATTACGTGGGAATGCCCTTCCGAAGTGCCATCCTCGAACCGTTTTTCTCTCCTCGAACAGTTTTCCTCTCGCTACGAGCCACTGAACTGGGCCTCAAGCTCCCTTGGCCTGCTAGCCCATGCTGACGGAGAGGAGCTGTTGCCGAACGCATCATGCCCCCGTCGGAAGTTGGAGGCGCCTGGCTTCTCGAAGCTGGCGACATTCCGAACGGGACCTTAATCCTTTGTCATCACCACGAGAATCCACATATTGGCTAAGATGTCCTTTCAGTCTCCCACTTTTTAGTGGATGATAACAACGTGATTTATATTTGAATGCTTCTAAAAATGAATGGTTTTTATTAGAGATGGAGTTTGCGCCTCCAGATTTGTGAATTATTTAATTTTGTTTGCTTTTGAATGAAAAATGGACAAATAATATTGATAGATGCCCCCTTGTATATTTACTTATATTCCTGGTGGATGCAAAGTGATCAAGATATCTAATAAGAACCGAAAGTATCCTTCTAATCTCGATCTCAAATGCTCCTCCTGTGAACAGTAAATTCAAAAAAATAGAGAAAAAATTTCAAAAATTTCTGATTTTGTTTGTGGTAAACTTTAAGAAATGTTTGAAGTGCATGCAAATTTTCATCAAGAAATCACATTGGACGAAGTCATGGCAAATAAAACAAAATCAGAGCTCCAAAATGCGTTTGAAAGTAACATTTTTAGAGCATCGGTTTTTTTACCACGCCTTACAAGGATGTGATTTCATGATGAATTTTTGCATGCACTTCAAACATTCCTTAAAGTTTGCCATAAAAATCAGAATTTTTTGAAATTTTCCCTATTTTTTCTAATTTACTGTTTATGCATGAGCATTTGAGCTTGAGATTAGAAACTCCACATCCAGACACTTTTGTACCAACTAGCGAGTGAGACATGTCACTGAGCAAATACTAAAACTCACTTCACTAAGTGCATGTGTGTGACATGGCATATGCATAACACATGTATGAGAACATCAGGAACACTAATGTTCTATAATATGATGGACGGTTTTTAGGATCCATCCCATGAAGAACATTTCTATAAGATTGACTTGTAACACTGATTACATCCATATATTGTGTTCCGATACTCCTTAGCTAATAATCCAGGTGTATAAACTTTCCTTATCTCGTCACATGATTGGTGACTGCAAAAAAAGGAATTTGATTGGTTTAACAAGCATATGATCTCCACACACAACCCAAATGAAAGTTCACTTGAAGTGTTAGTGTTAGATCACATAAAAAGTAAACATAGAAGAATTTTTGTTGCATAAAGCTCCAAATTCTACCATGTGTATAATTTTTTTCTCATCTGCTCAAATTATTGTTGACCACAAATAAAACAAAATTCGGTTGGTTTAACTAGCCTGATCTCGATCCACACATAAACCAAATGAAAGTAAGTGTTAGTGTTAGATCACATGAGTAGTAAACGTATAAGAAAAGAATGCCATATAAACCAGGGATACATCTATTGGCCACGTATTATAAGATAACTCATGGTGAGAAAAAGTTAGGAAGCCAGTGGCAACAAATCAAACCATTCTTGTACTCAAACCCCAACTTTTGTATTCCCCTCCAAATTTTGTTGCCATGAAGTTCCAAATACTGTTATAAAAAAGATTAATTAGCTCCATTCCACGGCACTCCAACGAGAGAAAAAAAACACATCAGTTCTCACTATGCAAGATTACCGCTCTTCCTTTCTCTCAGTATTTATACATACTAGATGACCCGGTTGCGCCGATGGCGCAAGAAGCCAGTTAGAGTGATGTTAGTAGTGAGTAAGTAGCAGATGTAGATGGAAAGATAATGCAATGTGGATTGTATTACAGATAGTAGAATGACTTAAATTGGTTTCCAGATAGTACAATGACTTAGATCGGTTAACAGAAAAACAGTTATATGTAGGCAGCCTCACAGCTTATTTAGGCATCTTCTTAGTCTGATTTAACCAGCACCTCCTGCCCTAGTGCCATCAAACCACATAATTCTTTGCCTCCACCTCCCGATCCCATTGGCAATTTTATCCAACACATGGAAATTTCAAAAGCACACTTTGACAAAATTACTGGTCGTCAACAAACAGTCGAGCACATAATTATTAATTGATAATTATCTATAATATCTAACGATCACCTAGGATTTTGGCTCTTCTCGAGAACAAAGAAAATTTTACCTTGATACTAAAGTGACTTAATTCAAATTCATTTCAGATGAGAAAAACTATAGTGGAAGCAACAGTTCTATAGAGAAATAACATCAAGAAATGGTGCTACTAAATTAGGGTAGAAGATATAAAAATATACATAACAAAAAGGAGATATCAGATATATTTTAGTGCCCTGCACAAGGTATGTGATAATTAATTATAGCATGGTATTTCTCAATCTCATGTCAGGTGCCAAATATCAATCCTACAACGTGAAGCTGCAAAGCTGAGATGTAAGAACATATTCCTGAATCTAATCAGCATGTCTTGTTGTTGGAAGAAATTTATATCCTGATTGCTCACATTCACACATTCATCATCGAATCCTGTAGAGCCTACCGTGTACAGATTAAGATGCAGTTAGAAGCAAACTAATAAAAGTATGTCCAGACAGGAAAATTGATGATATACCTTGTAACAAAAGCAGAACAAAAGTATAGCCAATTCCAAGTCAAATGTAAACATATTGTATGAACCGGAGAGAATAAATCTCAATGGATTAAATAAGCAATGGATGCAAAATATGTGCTCTGGGGATGAACTTATTTAAAAACTTAATAACCGAACTATATGTGTGAGCTAGTAATCTCTCCCATATACTTTCAGATATACTGAAGAGGAAAGACTGTATCTCATCTTCTTACTATAAACCTCTGATGCATAGGAAGGAGACAGAAGAATATATGACGTACCGAATGATTTTGACGAGCTTGCTTACGCTTTAAATCTTTCAACAACTTTGAAGACCACATACATACACATGGACATAATCATCACATATAGAATCAGAACAACATCATATCTGTAGCAATAAAATGGCAACTAACATGAGGTTTTGCTACCTATAAATAAAGTTGGTTATTAAAGTTCCAACCATTAGCTAGTTGCATAATCTATAAGAGTTTGGAGTACATATGATGATTCAAAGAGATAGGGCTAACTCTCTAATAACAACATGTCAGCGAAAGCTGAACCGAAGAACAATCCCTGAACAGGGGTTGACTTGAGCAAGGCTACAGAGGAAAAACATGAAGGGCAGACAAAAACCAGATTTCATACAATATTTATTCAAATTAATAAAACGACACACGAAGAATGTATCTTACAATGAAAGGATGGGAACCTCACATCAGATCCTATAAGGCTATAACACAAACCAATCATATCAATTAACCATCTAAACAGGAAAATATAGCAGTATCACAAACAAAATGGAAATCAAAATATTTATAGGATTATATGAAGTCACTTTCTCTATATATGCTGACATACAACTTCACCTTATTTAGGTGCATGTCCTTGATTAATGTTCAATATGTTGCAAACAAAATCACTATACATAGAACGTCTCTGTTTGTCAAAAATCTTCAATGAATCATAGTCTAAGTACCTTTTCGGAAGAAAACCTGATCCAAGTCCTCAGGGTATTGGAAAAAAGTAGTATTCTCAGCAAAAAGCATTCCTCGAAGTGAGATATATTTGGTCAACTACTTGCAAGATTCCACCTTATACCTTCTCTTATAAGTCCTTCCAATTTCTTTGCTTTGAAACCAAACATATACTGGATGAATTATGAGAACTAACCAGAACTCTTATACTGCCAGATTGTAATACTACAATAAGCCGGGATGAAAATACAAAGCCCCAGATTTGACAGGAAACCAACAGAACTATGCACAAACCAAAAATGGATGATACACCTGTTGGGGAACGTGCAATTTCAAAAAAATTCCTACGCACACGCAAGATCTATCTAGGAGATGCATAGCAACGAGAGGGGGAGAGTATGTCCACGTACCCTCGTAGACCGAAAGCGGAAGCGTTAGCTTAAAGCGGTTGATGTAGTCGAACGTCTTCGCGATCCAACCGATCAAGCACCGAACGTACGGCACCTCCGAGTTCAGCACACGTTCAGCTTGATGACGTCCCTCGAGCTCTTGATCCAGTTGAGGACGAGGGAGAGTTCCATCAGCACGACGGCGTGGCGACGTTGATGATGAAGTTACCGGCGCAGGGCTTCACCTAAGCACTACGACGATATGACCGAGGTGTTAAACTGTGGAAGGGGGCACCGCACACGGCTAAGAGAAATCTTCGTGTGCCCCCCTCCCCCGTATATAAAGGAGGGGGGAGGAGGCGGCCGGCCTAGAGGGGGCGCGCCAAGGGGGGAGTCCTACTAGGACTCCCAGTCCTAGTAGGATTCCCCTTTCCTTTTCCAGAGAAGGGGGAAGGGGAAAGAGGTGGAGGAGAAGAAGGAAAGGGGGGTTACGCCCCCCACCCCTAGTCCAATTCGGTTTGGGCTTGGGGGGGCGCGCGCCACCACCTGGCCGCCGGCCTCCTCTCTCTACTAGGGCCCATGAAGGCCCAATAGTCCCCCGGGGGGTTCCGGTAACCTCCCGGTACTCCAAAAAATATCCGAACCTTTCCGAAACCATTCCGGTGTTCGAACATAACCTTCCAATATATCAATCTTTATGTCTCGACCATTTCGAGACTCCTCGTCATGTCCGTGATCTCATCCGGGACTCCGAACAAACTTCGGTCATCAAATCACATATAACTCATAATACAAATCATCATCGAACGTTAAGCGTGCGGACCCTACGGGTTCGAGAACTATGTAGACATGACCGAGACATATCTCCGGTCAATAACCAATAGCGGAACCTAGATGCTCATATTGGCTCCTACATATTCTACGAAGATCTTTATCGGTCAAACCGCATAACAACATATGTTATTCCCTTTGTCATCGGTATGTTACTTGCCCGAGATTCTATCGTCGGTATCATCATACCTAGTTCAATCTCATTACCGGCAAGTCTCTTTACTCGTTCTGTAATGCATCATCCCACAACTAACTCATTAGTCACATTGCTTGCAAGGCTTCATATGATGTGCATTACGGAGAGGGCCCAGAGATACCTCTCCGATACTCGGAGTGACAAATCCTAATCTCGATCTATGCCAACCCAACAAACACCTTCGGAGACACCTGTAGAGCATCTTTATAATCACCCAGTTACATTGTGACATTTGATAGCACACAAAGTGTTCATCCAGTATTCGGGAGTTGCATAATCTCATAGTCAAAGGAATATGTATAAGTCATGAAGAAAGCAATAGCAATAAAACTTAACGATCATTATGCTAAGCTAACAGATGGGTCTTGTCCATCACATCATTCTTTAATGATGTGATCCTATTCATCAAATGACAACACATGTCTATGGTCAGGAAACATAACCATCTTTGATAAATAAGCTAGTCAAGTAGAGGCATACTAGGGACACTCTGTTTGTCTATGTATTCACACATGTACTAAGTTTTTGGTTAATACAATTCGAGCATGAATAATAAACATTTATCATGATATAAGGAAATATAAATAACAACTTTATTATTGCCTCTAGGGCATATTTCCTTCAGTCTCCCACTTGCACTAGAGTCAATAATCTAGATTACATAGTAATGATTCTAACACCCATGGAGTCTTGGTGATGATCATGTTTTGCTCGTGGAAGAGGCTTAGTCAACGGGTCTGCAACATTCAGATCCGTATGTATTTTGCAAATCTCTATGTCTCCCTCCTTGACTTGATCGTGGATGGAATTGAAGCGTCTCTTGATGTGTTTGGTTCTTTTGTGAAATCTGGATTCCTTCTCCAAGGCAATTGCTCCAGTATTGTCACAAAAGATTTTCATTGGACCCGATGCACCAGGTATTACACCTAGATCGGATATGAACTCCTTCATCCAGACTCCTTCATTTGCTGCTTCCGAAGAAGCTATGTACTCCACTTCACACGTAGATCCCGCCACGATGCTCTGCTTGGAACTGCACCAACTAACAGCTCCACCATTCAATATAAATACGTATCCGGCTTGTGACTTAGAGTCATCCGGATCAGTGTCAAAACTAGCATTAACGTAACCATTTATGACGAGCTCTTTGTCACCTCCATAAATGAGAAACATATCCTTAGTCCTTTTCAGGTCCCCCCCCCCCCCCCCCCCCCCCCCCCCCCCCCCCCCCCCCCCCCCCCCCCCCCCCCCCCCCCCCCCCCCCCCCCCCCCCCCCCCCCCCCCCCCCCCCCCCCCCCCCCCCCCCCCCCCCCCCCCCCCCCCCCCCCCCCCCCCCCCCCCCCCCCCCCCCCCCCCCCCCCCCCCCCCCCCCCCCCCCCCCCCCCCCCCCCCCCCCCCCCCCCCCCCCCCCCCCCCCCCCCCCCCCCCCCCCCCCCCCCCCCCCCCCCCCCCCCCCCCCCCCCCCCCCCCCCCCCCCCCCCCCCCCCCCCCCCCCCCCCCCCCCCCCCCCCCCCCCCCCCCCCCCCCCCCCCCCCCCCCCCCCCCCCCCCCCCCCCCCCCCCCCCCCCCCCCCCCCCCCCCCCCCCCCCCCCCCCCCCCCCCCCCCCCCCCCCCCCCCCCCCCCCCCCCCCCCCCCCCCCCCCCCCCCCCCCCCCCCCCCCCCCCCCCCCCCCCCCCCCCCCCCCCCCCCCCCCCCCCCCCCCCCCCCCCCCCCCCCCCCCCCCCCCCCCCCCCCCCCCCCCCCCCCCCCCCCCCCCCCCCCCCCCCCCCCCCCCCCCCCCCCCCCCCCCCCCCCCCCCCCCCCCCCCCCCCCCCCCCCCCCCCCCCCCCCCCCCCCCCCCCCCCCCCCCCCCCCCCCCCCCCCCCCCCCCCCCCCCCCCCCCCCCCCCCCCCCCCCCCCCCCCCCCCCCCCCCCCCCCCCCCCCCCCCCCCCCCCCCCCCCCCCCCCCCCCCCCCCCCCCCCCCCCCCCCCCCCCCCCCCCCCCCCCCCCCCCCCCCCCCCCCCCCCCCCCCCCCCCCCCCCCCCCCCCCCCCCCCCCCCCCCCCCCCCCCCCCCCCCCCCCCCCCCCCCCCCCCCCCCCCCCCCCCCCCCCCCCCCCCCCCCCCCCCCCCCCCCCCCCCCCCCCCCCCCCCCCCCCCCCCCCCCCCCCCCCCCCCCCCCCCCCCCCCCCCCCCCCCCCCCCCCCCCCCCCCCCCCCCCCCCCCCCCCCCCCCCCCCCCCCCCCCCCCCCCCCCCCCCCCCCCCCCCCCCCCCCCCCCCCCCCCCCCCCCCCCCCCCCCCCCCCCCCCCCCCCCCCCCCCCCCCCCCCCCCCCCCCCCCCCCCCCCCCCCCCCCCCCCCCCCCCCCCCCCCCCCCCCCCCCCCCCCCCCCCCCCCCCCCCCCCCCCCCCCCCCCCCCCCCCCCCCCCCCCCCCCCCCCCCCCCCCCCCCCCCCCCCCCCCCCCCCCCCCCCCCCCCCCCCCCCCCCCCCCCCCCCCCCCCCCCCCCCCCCCCCCCCCCCCCCCCCCCCCCCCCCCCCCCCCCCCCCCCCCCCCCCCCCCCCCCCCCCCCCCCCCCCCCCCCCCCCCCCCCCCCCCCCCCCCCCCCCCCCCCCCCCCCCCCCCCCCCCCCCCCCCCCCCCCCCCCCCCCCCCCCCCCCCCCCCCCCCCCCCCCCCCCCCCCCCCCCCCCCCCCCCCCCCCCCCCCCCCCCCCCCCCCCCCCCCCCCCCCCCCCCCCCCCCCCCCCCCCCCCCCCCCCCCCCCCCCCCCCCCCCCCCCCCCCCCCCCCCCCCCCCCCCCCCCCCCCCCCCCCCCCCCCCCCCCCCCCCCCCCCCCCCCCCCCCCCCCCCCCCCCCCCCCCCCCCCCCCCCCCCCCCCCCCCCCCCCCCCCCCCCCCCCCCCCCCCCCCCCCCCCCCCCCCCCCCCCCCCCCCCCCCCCCCCCCCCCCCCCCCCCCCCCCCCCCCCCCCCCCCCCCCCCCCCCCCCCCCCCCCCCCCCCCCCCCCCCCCCCCCCCCCCCCCCCCCCCCCCCCCCCCCCCCCCCCCCCCCCCCCCCCCCCCCCCCCCCCCCCCCCCCCCCCCCCCCCCCCCCCCCCCCCCCCCCCCCCCCCCCCCCCCCCCCCCCCCCCCCCCCCCCCCCCCCCCCCCCCCCCCCCCCCCCCCCCCCCCCCCCCCCCCCCCCCCCCCCCCCCCCCCCCCCCCCCCCCCCCCCCCCCCCCCCCCCCCCCCCCCCCCCCCCCCCCCCCCCCCCCCCCCCCCCCCCCCCCCCCCCCCCCCCCCCCCCCCCCCCCCCCCCCCCCCCCCCCCCCCCCCCCCCCCCCCCCCCCCCCCCCCCCCCCCCCCCCCCCCCCCCCCCCCCCCCCCCCCCCCCCCCCCCCCCCCCCCCCCCCCCCCCCCCCCCCCCCCCCCCCCCCCCCCCCCCCCCCCCCCCCCCCCCCCCCCCCCCCCCCCCCCCCCCCCCCCCCCCCCCCCCCCCCCCCCCCCCCCCCCCCCCCCCCCCCCCCCCCCCCCCCCCCCCCCCCCCCCCCCCCCCCCCCCCCCCCCCCCCCCCCCCCCCCCCCCCCCCCCCCCCCCCCCCCCCCCCCCCCCCCCCCCCCCCCCCCCCCCCCCCCCCCCCCCCCCCCCCCCCCCCCCCCCCCCCCCCCCCCCCCCCCCCCCCCCCCCCCCCCCCCCCCCCCCCCCCCCCCCCCCCCCCCCCCCCCCCCCCCCCCCCCCCCCCCCCCCCCCCCCCCCCCCCCCCCCCCCCCCCCCCCCCCCCCCCCCCCCCCCCCCCCCCCCCCCCCCCCCCCCCCCCCCCCCCCCCCCCCCCCCCCCCCCCCCCCCCCCCCCCCCCCCCCCCCCCCCCCCCCCCCCCCCCCCCCCCCCCCCCCCCCCCCCCCCCCCCCCCCCCCCCCCCCCCCCCCCCCCCCCCCCCCCCCCCCCCCCCCCCCCCCCCCCCCCCCCCCCCCCCCCCCCCCCCCCCCCCCCCCCCCCCCCCCCCCCCCCCCCCCCCCCCCCCCCCCCCCCCCCCCCCCCCCCCCCCCCCCCCCCCCCCCCCCCCCCCCCCCCCCCCCCCCCCCCCCCCCCCCCCCCCCCCCCCCCCCCCCCCCCCCCCCCCCCCCCCCCCCCCCCCCCCCCCCCCCCCCCCCCCCCCCCCCCCCCCCCCCCCCCCCCCCCCCCCCCCCCCCCCCCCCCCCCCCCCCCCCCCCCCCCCCCCCCCCCCCCCCCCCCCCCCCCCCCCCCCCCCCCCCCCCCCCCCCCCCCCCCCCCCCCCCCCCCCCCCCCCCCCCCCCCCCCCCCCCCCCCCCCCCCCCCCCCCCCCCCCCCCCCCCCCCCCCCCCCCCCCCCCCCCCCCCCCCCCCCCCCCCCCCCCCCCCCCCCCCCCCCCCCCCCCCCCCCCCCCCCCCCCCCCCCCCCCCCCCCCCCCCCCCCCCCCCCCCCCCCCCCCCCCCCCCCCCCCCCCCCCCCCCCCCCCCCCCCCCCCCCCCCCCCCCCCCCCCCCCCCCCCCCCCCCCCCCCCCCCCCCCCCCCCCCCCCCCCCCCCCCCCCCCCCCCCCCCCCCCCCCCCCCCCCCCCCCCCCCCCCCCCCCCCCCCCCCCCCCCCCCCCCCCCCCCCCCCCCCCCCCCCCCCCCCCCCCCCCCCCCCCCCCCCCCCCCCCCCCCCCCCCCCCCCCCCCCCCCCCCCCCCCCCCCCCCCCCCCCCCCCCCCCCCCCCCCCCCCCCCCCCCCCCCCCCCCCCCCCCCCCCCCCCCCCCCCCCCCCCCCCCCCCCCCCCCCCCCCCCCCCCCCCCCCCCCCCCCCCCCCCCCCCCCCCCCCCCCCCCCCCCCCCCCCCCCCCCCCCCCCCCCCCCCCCCCCCCCCCCCCCCCCCCCCCCCCCCCCCCCCCCCCCCCCCCCCCCCCCCCCCCCCCCCCCCCCCCCCCCCCCCCCCCCCCCCCCCCCCCCCCCCCCCCCCCCCCCCCCCCCCCCCCCCCCCCCCCCCCCCCCCCCCCCCCCCCCCCCCCCCCCCCCCCCCCCCCCCCCCCCCCCCCCCCCCCCCCCCCCCCCCCCCCCCCCCCCCCCCCCCCCCCCCCCCCCCCCCCCCCCCCCCCCCCCCCCCCCCCCCCCCCCCCCCCCCCCCCCCCCCCCCCCCCCCCCCCCCCCCCCCCCCCCCCCCCCCCCCCCCCCCCCCCCCCCCCCCCCCCCCCCCCCCCCCCCCCCCCCCCCCCCCCCCCCCCCCCCCCCCCCCCCCCCCCCCCCCCCCCCCCCCCCCCCCCCCCCCCCCCCCCCCCCCCCCCCCCCCCCCCCCCCCCCCCCCCCCCCCCCCCCCCCCCCCCCCCCCCCCCCCCCCCCCCCCCCCCCCCCCCCCCCCCCCCCCCCCCCCCCCCCCCCCCCCCCCCCCCCCCCCCCCCCCCCCCCCCCCCCCCCCCCCCCCCCCCCCCCCCCCCCCCCCCCCCCCCCCCCCCCCCCCCCCCCCCCCCCCCCCCCCCCCCCCCCCCCCCCCCCCCCCCCCCCCCCCCCCCCCCCCCCCCCCCCCCCCCCCCCCCCCCCCCCCCCCCCCCCCCCCCCCCCCCCCCCCCCCCCCCCCCCCCCCCCCCCCCCCCCCCCCCCCCCCCCCCCCCCCCCCCCCCCCCCCCCCCCCCCCCCCCCCCCCCCCCCCCCCCCCCCCCCCCCCCCCCCCCCCCCCCCCCCCCCCCCCCCCCCCCCCCCCCCCCCCCCCCCCCCCCCCCCCCCCCCCCCCCCCCCCCCCCCCCCCCCCCCCCCCCCCCCCCCCCCCCCCCCCCCCCCCCCCCCCCCCCCCCCCCCCCCCCCCCCCCCCCCCCCCCCCCCCCCCCCCCCCCCCCCCCCCCCCCCCCCCCCCCCCCCCCCCCCCCCCCCCCCCCCCCCCCCCCCCCCCCCCCCCCCCCCCCCCCCCCCCCCCCCCCCCCCCCCCCCCCCCCCCCCCCCCCCCCCCCCCCCCCCCCCCCCCCCCCCCCCCCCCCCCCCCCCCCCCCCCCCCCCCCCCCCCCCCCCCCCCCCCCCCCCCCCCCCCCCCCCCCCCCCCCCCCCCCCCCCCCCCCCCCCCCCCCCCCCCCCCCCCCCCCCCCCCCCCCCCCCCCCCCCCCCCCCCCCCCCCCCCCCCCCCCCCCCCCCCCCCCCCCCCCCCCCCCCCCCCCCCCCCCCCCCCCCCCCCCCCCCCCCCCCCCCCCCCCCCCCCCCCCCCCCCCCCCCCCCCCCCCCCCCCCCCCCCCCCCCCCCCCCCCCCCCCCCCCCCCCCCCCCCCCCCCCCCCCCCCCCCCCCCCCCCCCCCCCCCCCCCCCCCCCCCCCCCCCCCCCCCCCCCCCCCCCCCCCCCCCCCCCCCCCCCCCCCCCCCCCCCCCCCCCCCCCCCCCCCCCCCCCCCCCCCCCCCCCCCCCCCCCCCCCCCCCCCCCCCCCCCCCCCCCCCCCCCCCCCCCCCCCCCCCCCCCCCCCCCCCCCCCCCCCCCCCCCCCCCCCCCCCCCCCCCCCCCCCCCCCCCCCCCCCCCCCCCCCCCCCCCCCCCCCCCCCCCCCCCCCCCCCCCCCCCCCCCCCCCCCCCCCCCCCCCCCCCCCCCCCCCCCCCCCCCCCCCCCCCCCCCCCCCCCCCCCCCCCCCCCCCCCCCCCCCCCCCCCCCCCCCCCCCCCCCCCCCCCCCCCCCCCCCCCCCCCCCCCCCCCCCCCCCCCCCCCCCCCCCCCCCCCCCCCCCCCCCCCCCCCCCCCCCCCCCCCCCCCCCCCCCCCCCCCCCCCCCCCCCCCCCCCCCCCCCCCCCCCCCCCCCCCCCCCCCCCCCCCCCCCCCCCCCCCCCCCCCCCCCCCCCCCCCCCCCCCCCCCCCCCCCCCCCCCCCCCCCCCCCCCCCCCCCCCCCCCCCCCCCCCCCCCCCCCCCCCCCCCCCCCCCCCCCCCCCCCCCCCCCCCCCCCCCCCCCCCCCCCCCCCCCCCCCCCCCCCCCCCCCCCCCCCCCCCCCCCCCCCCCCCCCCCCCCCCCCCCCCCCCCCCCCCCCCCCCCCCCCCCCCCCCCCCCCCCCCCCCCCCCCCCCCCCCCCCCCCCCCCCCCCCCCCCCCCCCCCCCCCCCCCCCCCCCCCCCCCCCCCCCCCCCCCCCCCCCCCCCCCCCCCCCCCCCCCCCCCCCCCCCCCCCCCCCCCCCCCCCCCCCCCCCCCCCCCCCCCCCCCCCCCCCCCCCCCCCCCCCCCCCCCCCCCCCCCCCCCCCCCCCCCCCCCCCCCCCCCCCCCCCCCCCCCCCCCCCCCCCCCCCCCCCCCCCCCCCCCCCCCCCCCCCCCCCCCCCCCCCCCCCCCCCCCCCCCCCCCCCCCCCCCCCCCCCCCCCCCCCCCCCCCCCCCCCCCCCCCCCCCCCCCCCCCCCCCCCCCCCCCCCCCCCCCCCCCCCCCCCCCCCCCCCCCCCCCCCCCCCCCCCCCCCCCCCCCCCCCCCCCCCCCCCCCCCCCCCCCCCCCCCCCCCCCCCCCCCCCCCCCCCCCCCCCCCCCCCCCCCCCCCCCCCCCCCCCCCCCCCCCCCCCCCCCCCCCCCCCCCCCCCCCCCCCCCCCCCCCCCCCCCCCCCCCCCCCCCCCCCCCCCCCCCCCCCCCCCCCCCCCCCCCCCCCCCCCCCCCCCCCCCCCCCCCCCCCCCCCCCCCCCCCCCCCCCCCCCCCCCCCCCCCCCCCCCCCCCCCCCCCCCCCCCCCCCCCCCCCCCCCCCCCCCCCCCCCCCCCCCCCCCCCCCCCCCCCCCCCCCCCCCCCCCCCCCCCCCCCCCCCCCCCCCCCCCCCCCCCCCCCCCCCCCCCCCCCCCCCCCCCCCCCCCCCCCCCCCCCCCCCCCCCCCCCCCCCCCCCCCCCCCCCCCCCCCCCCCCCCCCCCCCCCCCCCCCCCCCCCCCCCCCCCCCCCCCCCCCCCCCCCCCCCCCCCCCCCCCCCCCCCCCCCCCCCCCCCCCCCCCCCCCCCCCCCCCCCCCCCCCCCCCCCCCCCCCCCCCCCCCCCCCCCCCCCCCCCCCCCCCCCCCCCCCCCCCCCCCCCCCCCCCCCCCCCCCCCCCCCCCCCCCCCCCCCCCCCCCCCCCCCCCCCCCCCCCCCCCCCCCCCCCCCCCCCCCCCCCCCCCCCCCCCCCCCCCCCCCCCCCCCCCCCCCCCCCCCCCCCCCCCCCCCCCCCCCCCCCCCCCCCCCCCCCCCCCCCCCCCCCCCCCCCCCCCCCCCCCCCCCCCCCCCCCCCCCCCCCCCCCCCCCCCCCCCCCCCCCCCCCCCCCCCCCCCCCCCCCCCCCCCCCCCCCCCCCCCCCCCCCCCCCCCCCCCCCCCCCCCCCCCCCCCCCCCCCCCCCCCCCCCCCCCCCCCCCCCCCCCCCCCCCCCCCCCCCCCCCCCCCCCCCCCCCCCCCCCCCCCCCCCCCCCCCCCCCCCCCCCCCCCCCCCCCCCCCCTCAAGAAGGAGCATCAAGTGTTGATGGTTAACAAGACCACTAGTTTCAAGAAACAGGGCAAGGGAAAGAAGGGGAACTTCAAGAAGAATGGCAAGCAAGTTGCCACTCCCGGGAAGAAACCCAAAGCTGGACCCAAGCCTAAAACTGAGTGCTTCTACTGCCAAGGGACTGGTCACTGGAAGCGGAACCGCCCTAAGTATTTGGCGGATAAGAAGGATGGCAAAGTGAACAAAGGTATATTCAATATACATGTTATTGATATGTACCTTACTAATGCTCGTAGTAGCACCTGGGTATTTGATACTGGTTCGGTTGCTCATATTTGTAACTCGAAATAGGAGCTACGGATTAAACGAAGATTGGGTAAGGACGAGGTGACGATGCGCGTCAGAAATGGTTCCAAGGTCAATGTGATCGCCGTCGGCACGCTACCTCTACATCCACCTTCAGGATTAGTTTTAGACCTGAATAATTGTTATTTGGTGCCAGCGTTGAGCATGAACATTATATCTGGATCTTGTTTAGTGCGAGACGGTTATTCATTTAAATCAGAGAATATTAGTTGTTCTATTTATATGAGTAATATCTTTTATGGTCATGCACCCTTGAAGAGTGGTCTATTTTTGCTGAATCTCGATTGTAGTGATACACATATTCATAATATTGATGCCAAAAGATGAAAAGTTGATAATTATAGTGCAACATATTTGTGGCATTGCCGTTTAGGTCATATTGGTGTAAAGCGCATGAAGAAACTCCATGCATATGGGCTTTTGGAATCATTTGATACTTGCGAACCATGCCTCATGGGCAAGATGACTAAAACTCCGTTCTCCGAAACAATGGAGCGAGCCAATGACTTATTGGAAATAATACATACCGATGTATGCGGTCCAATGAGTGTTGAGGCACGCGGTGGTTATCGTTATTTTCTGACCTTCACAGATGATTTGAGCAGATATGGGTATATCTACTTAATGAAACACAAGTCTGAAACATTTGAAAAGTTCAAAGAATTTCAGAGTGAAGTGGAGAATCATCATAATAAGAAAATAAAGTTTCTACGATCTGATCGTGGAGGCTAATATTTGAGTTACGAGTTTGGCCTTCATTTAAACAATGTGGAATAGTTTCACAACTCACGCCACCTAGAACACCACAACGTAATGGTGTGTCTGAACATCGTAACCATACTTTATTAGATATGGTGCGATCTATGATGTCTCTTACTGATTTACCACTATCATTTTGGGATTATGCATTAGAGACAGCTACATTCACGTTAAATAGGGCACCGTCTAAATCCGTTGAGACGACACCAGATGAACTGTGGTTTGGCAAGAAACCAAAGCTATTATTTCTTAAAGTTTGGGGTTGCAACACTTATGTCAAAAGGCTTCAGCCTGATAAGCTCGAACTCAAATCGGAGAAGTGTGTCTTCATAGGATACCCTAAGGAAACAATTGGGTACACCTTCTACCACAGATCCGAGGGCAAGATCTGAAGGAAATATGCCCCTAGAGGCAATAATAAAGTTGTTATTTTATATTTCCTTATATCATGATAAATGTTTATTATTCATGCTAGAATTGTATTAACCGGAAACTTGATACATGTGTGGATACATAGACAAAACACCATGTCCCTAGTAAGCCTCTACTAGACTAGCTCGTTAATCAAAGATGGTTAAGTTTCCTAACCATAGACATGTGTTGCCATTTGATGAATGGGATCACATCATTAGGAGAATGATGTGATGGACATGACCCATCCGTTAGCTTAGCATATTGATCGTTCAGTTTTATTGCTATAGCTTTCTTCATGTCATATACATATTCCTTTGACTATGAGATTATGCAACTCCCGGATACCGGAGGAATGTCTTGTGTGCTATCAAACGTCACAACGTAACTGGGTGATTATAAAGATGCTCTACAGGTATCTCCGAAGGTGTTTGTTCGGTTGGCATAGATCGAGATTAGGATTTGTCACTCCGAGTATCGGAGAGGTATCTCTGGGCCCTCTCGGTAATGCACATCATAATAAGCCTTGCAAGCAATGTGACTAATGAGTTAGTTGTGGGATGATGTATTACGGAACGAGTAAAGAGACTTGCCGGTAACGAGATTGAACTAGGTATGAAGATACCAACGATCGAATCTCGGGCAAGTAACATACCAATGACAAAGGGAATAACGTATGTTGTCATTTCGGTTCGACCGATAAAGATCTTCGTAGAATATGTAGGAACCAATATGAGCATCTAGGTTCCTCTATTGGATATTGACCGGAGAGGTGTCTCGGTCATGTCTACATAGTTCTTGAACCCGTAGGGTCCGCACGCTTAACGTTCGATGATGATGATTTTATATTATATGAGTTATGTGATTTGGTGATCGAATGTTGTTCGGAGTCCCGGATGAGATCACGGACGTGATGAGGAGTCTCGAAATGGTCGAGAGGTAAAGATTGATATATAGGACAATAGTATTCGGACACCGGAAGTGTTCCGGAGGTACCAGGTACGTATCGGGTCACCGGAAGGGGTTCCGGGCATCCCCCGGCAAACTATATGGGCCTAATGGGCCAAGAGGGGAAACGCAGCAGCCAGCAGGGGCTACTGCGCCCCCCATATGGGCCGCACCTGAGGGAAAGTAAAGGGGAGAAGAGAGAAGGAAGGGGAGGGATTCGGCCTCCCCCTTCCTTCCCTCCTCCCTCTTTCCTTCCCCCTCCCCCCCCCCCCCCCCCCCCCCCCCCCCCCCCCCCCCCCCCCCCCCCCCCCCCCCCCCCCCCCCCCCCCCCCCCCCCCCCCCCCCCCCCCCCCCCCCCCCCCCCCCCCCCCCCCCCCCCCCCCCCCCCCCCCCCCCCCCCCCCCCCCCCCCCCCCCCCCCCCCCCCCCCCCCCCCCCCCCCCCCCCCCCCCCCCCCCCCCCCCCCCCCCCCCCCCCCCCCCCCCCCCCCCCCCCCCCCCCCCCCCCCCCCCCCCCCCCCCCCCCCCCCCCCCCCCCCCCCCCCCCCCCCCCCCCCCCCCCCCCCCCCCCCCCCCCCCCCCCCCCCCCCCCCCCCCCCCCCCCCCCCCCCCCCCCCCCCCCCCCCCCCCCCCCCCCCCCCCCCCCCCCCCCCCCCCCCCCCCCCCCCCCCCCCCCCCCCCCCCCCCCCCCCCCCCCCCCCCCCCCCCCCCCCCCCCCCCCCCCCCCCCCCCCCCCCCCCCCCCCCCCCCCCCCCCCCCCCCCCCCCCCCCCCCCCCCCCCCCCCCCCCCCCCCCCCCCCCCCCCCCCCCCCCCCCCCCCCCCCCCCCCCCCCCCCCCCCCCCCCCCCCCCCCCCCCCCCCCCCCCCCCCCCCCCCCCCCCCCCCCCCCCCCCCCCCCCCCCCCCCCCCCCCCCCCCCCCCCCCCCCCCCCCCCCCCCCCCCCCCCCCCCCCCCCCCCCCCCCCCCCCCCCCCCCCCCCCCCCCCCCCCCCCCCCCCCCCCCCCCCCCCCCCCCCCCCCCCCCCCCCCCCCCCCCCCCCCCCCCCCCCCCCCCCCCCCCCCCCCCCCCCCCCCCCCCCCCCCCCCCCCCCCCCCCCCCCCCCCCCCCCCCCCCCCCCCCCCCCCCCCCCCCCCCCCCCCCCCCCCCCCCCCCCCCCCCCCCCCCCCCCCCCCCCCCCCCCCCCCCCCCCCCCCCCCCCCCCCCCCCCCCCCCCCCCCCCCCCCCCCCCCCCCCCCCCCCCCCCCCCCCCCCCCCCCCCCCCCCCCCCCCCCCCCCCCCCCCCCCCCCCCCCCCCCCCCCCCCCCCCCCCCCCCCCCCCCCCCCCCCCCCCCCCCCCCCCCCCCCCCCCCCCCCCCCCCCCCCCCCCCCCCCCCCCCCCCCCCCCCCCCCCCCCCCCCCCCCCCCCCCCCCCCCCCCCCCCCCCCCCCCCCCCCCCCCCCCCCCCCCCCCCCCCCCCCCCCCCCCCCCCCCCCCCCCCCCCCCCCCCCCCCCCCCCCCCCCCCCCCCCCCCCCCCCCCCCCCCCCCCCCCCCCCCCCCCCCCCCCCCCCCCCCCCCCCCCCCCCCCCCCCCCCCCCCCCCCCCCCCCCCCCCCCCCCCCCCCCCCCCCCCCCCCCCCCCCCCCCCCCCCCCCCCCCCCCCCCCCCCCCCCCCCCCCCCCCCCCCCCCCCCCCCCCCCCCCCCCCCCCCCCCCCCCCCCCCCCCCCCCCCCCCCCCCCCCCCCCCCCCCCCCCCCCCCCCCCCCCCCCCCCCCCCCCCCCCCCCCCCCCCCCCCCCCCCCCCCCCCCCCCCCCCCCCCCCCCCCCCCCCCCCCCCCCCCCCCCCCCCCCCCCCCCCCCCCCCCCCCCCCCCCCCCCCCCCCCCCCCCCCCCCCCCCCCCCCCCCCCCCCCCCCCCCCCCCCCCCCCCCCCCCCCCCCCCCCCCCCCCCCCCCCCCCCCCCCCCCCCCCCCCCCCCCCCCCCCCCCCCCCCCCCCCCCCCCCCCCCCCCCCCCCCCCCCCCCCCCCCCCCCCCCCCCCCCCCCCCCCCCCCCCCCCCCCCCCCCCCCCCCCCCCCCCCCCCCCCCCCCCCCCCCCCCCCCCCCCCCCCCCCCCCCCCCCCCCCCCCCCCCCCCCCCCCCCCCCCCCCCCCCCCCCCCCCCCCCCCCCCCCCCCCCCCCCCCCCCCCCCCCCCCCCCCCCCCCCCCCCCCCCCCCCCCCCCCCCCCCCCCCCCCCCCCCCCCCCCCCCCCCCCCCCCCCCCCCCCCCCCCCCCCCCCCCCCCCCCCCCCCCCCCCCCCCCCCCCCCCCCCCCCCCCCCCCCCCCCCCCCCCCCCCCCCCCCCCCCCCCCCCCCCCCCCCCCCCCCCCCCCCCCCCCCCCCCCCCCCCCCCCCCCCCCCCCCCCCCCCCCCCCCCCCCCCCCCCCCCCCCCCCCCCCCCCCCCCCCCCCCCCCCCCCCCCCCCCCCCCCCCCCCCCCCCCCCCCCCCCCCCCCCCCCCCCCCCCCCCCCCCCCCCCCCCCCCCCCCCCCCCCCCCCCCCCCCCCCCCCCCCCCCCCCCCCCCCCCCCCCCCCCCCCCCCCCCCCCCCCCCCCCCCCCCCCCCCCCCCCCCCCCCCCCCCCCCCCCCCCCCCCCCCCCCCCCCCCCCCCCCCCCCCCCCCCCCCCCCCCCCCCCCCCCCCCCCCCCCCCCCCCCCCCCCCCCCCCCCCCCCCCCCCCCCCCCCCCCCCCCCCCCCCCCCCCCCCCCCCCCCCCCCCCCCCCCCCCCCCCCCCCCCCCCCCCCCCCCCCCCCCCCCCCCCCCCCCCCCCCCCCCCCCCCCCCCCCCCCCCCCCCCCCCCCCCCCCCCCCCCCCCCCCCCCCCCCCCCCCCCCCCCCCCCCCCCCCCCCCCCCCCCCCCCCCCCCCCCCCCCCCCCCCCCCCCCCCCCCCCCCCCCCCCCCCCCCCCCCCCCCCCCCCCCCCCCCCCCCCCCCCCCCCCCCCCCCCCCCCCCCCCCCCCCCCCCCCCCCCCCCCCCCCCCCCCCCCCCCCCCCCCCCCCCCCCCCCCCCCCCCCCCCCCCCCCCCCCCCCCCCCCCCCCCCCCCCCCCCCCCCCCCCCCCCCCCCCCCCCCCCCCCCCCCCCCCCCCCCCCCCCCCCCCCCCCCCCCCCCCCCCCCCCCCCCCCCCCCCCCCCCCCCCCCCCCCCCCCCCCCCCCCCCCCCCCCCCCCCCCCCCCCCCCCCCCCCCCCCCCCCCCCCCCCCCCCCCCCCCCCCCCCCCCCCCCCCCCCCCCCCCCCCCCCCCCCCCCCCCCCCCCCCCCCCCCCCCCCCCCCCCCCCCCCCCCCCCCCCCCCCCCCCCCCCCCCCCCCCCCCCCCCCCCCCCCCCCCCCCCCCCCCCCCCCCCCCCCCCCCCCCCCCCCCCCCCCCCCCCCCCCCCCCCCCCCCCCCCCCCCCCCCCCCCCCCCCCCCCCCCCCCCCCCCCCCCCCCCCCCCCCCCCCCCCCCCCCCCCCCCCCCCCCCCCCCCCCCCCCCCCCCCCCCCCCCCCCCCCCCCCCCCCCCCCCCCCCCCCCCCCCCCCCCCCCCCCCCCCCCCCCCCCCCCCCCCCCCCCCCCCCCCCCCCCCCCCCCCCCCCCCCCCCCCCCCCCCCCCCCCCCCCCCCCCCCCCCCCCCCCCCCCCCCCCCCCCCCCCCCCCCCCCCCCCCCCCCCCCCCCCCCCCCCCCCCCCCCCCCCCCCCCCCCCCCCCCCCCCCCCCCCCCCCCCCCCCCCCCCCCCCCCCCCCCCCCCCCCCCCCCCCCCCCCCCCCCCCCCCCCCCCCCCCCCCCCCCCCCCCCCCCCCCCCCCCCCCCCCCCCCCCCCCCCCCCCCCCCCCCCCCCCCCCCCCCCCCCCCCCCCCCCCCCCCCCCCCCCCCCCCCCCCCCCCCCCCCCCCCCCCCCCCCCCCCCCCCCCCCCCCCCCCCCCCCCCCCCCCCCCCCCCCCCCCCCCCCCCCTGGTCGGCAACGATGGAAGTAAAATTTTTGTCGGCTGGACCGAGGGCTTCATCATCACTTCATTAACACACGCTGGGGGCTACGGCGTCACACTGCCGGCCTGCTCCGTCGCCTCGGTCGGACTGGGGTTTTTCACCTCGCCCATCGACCATGCTGCGTCACCACTTTGGAATGCCGAACTCCGCGCTCGGCCATCTCGGGACTGGCTTGGGGGCTGGGACCTCGTCCCGCCGCAATCTCGGCCTGCATCATCACCACCAAGCACATTAACTAGCTAAGTCGCTTTCATGCTCAAAAACTTTCAGTTTTAAATTTTGTTCGGTTCGACCAAGCATTATACTTTTTTGACAAAAAGTTGTTTGTGAAAAACTTCCTTGTCAAAACTTTGTTTGTGACACACAAATTCTAATACCCTGTTTACTCGGGGGCTTCCTTTATGAAGCCTTTCCTCTTGCATATGATTATACTTGTATGGCTTCGTTCCTTGTTCGTGTATTACGCCACAATATGCACCATGTTGACTTAAGTGATCCGCAAGCTGGGTTGCCTTGCTCCTGTGTTTACCCCTACGTTCCCGATTGTTCGGCTAGGGAGTAAAGGGAGCACCTCTGCGATTGTCACGGTCGGGTCATCCGAGCTCGGACCTCAGACTGGGTGAAGCCGAAAGCTAGCGCTCTTATTGTTTTCAATCATGGTCGGCACACAACGGAACTCATGAATACAAAAAATCTATTGCACAAGTCTCATAGTAACAATGAGCAACCGAAGAAAGGTATCGGTGGAGGTACTATTTTCTACGAAGATGCTTCTTACACTTCGTCAGTAATATAGCATAAGTTCCCTGAACGCGCTTTGTCTGTTAAAGCCTTATGGCCTGATTGCCTGGTTATCGGAAACACCGTCGATATTCTCGACAGGTGGAGTACATAACACTTTTCGGCCCTTGACCGAAGAGGGAGAAGCCGACGGTCGGTTAAGACACGTTCAAAGTTCGGGTGAACACAGATATGATATAAGTACTTCGGTACATACAACCATGATACATAAAATTCTTTTACCCAAGTCACTTGGGGGCTCTTAAATTAGTATGAGCCATTTTTTAATAGATGTTTTCTTCTTAGTCGCTGCACAGTCTTTTTCTACCACTCCTTTCTCGACTCAGGTGTATGATCAATAGCCGGGTAGCCTGGTTTCTCTCTAAAGCTGCTCGCGTTTAGTTCGTTAAACTGGCCTGAGAAACACTCCGCCTTTGGGATAAGGAGCTTGAAGCTGTAGGCTGACCCACTTGAAAGTCTTGAGATCGGATGTGTCATGTTAAAGCACGACAGAAGCACAATTTTTTTCTTTTTTATCCAATTTTCGGATTGGCACCGAACACTTGATCTAGTTCGGACGTCAAGTTTTTACTGAAGGTTTTTGGTTTTCCAAGCCTATGGCACTTTTAAACTACTTGTGTGTTTCCAGCGTAAGTCTCGCAGTGCAACGCCGGACACCTTTAGAGATTCAGCAAAACATTCTCGGGTATTGCTGTATATGCATCGGTTCCGAATTGTGTCTTTGGTCAATAGTTGGGTTGCCCGGCTCCTGTACTTGCCTCCTACGTTCCGCTTTGTTCGGCTAGGTGTGCAAAGGGAGAACCACTGCGATTGTGCTTCCAGCTAGCATGGTTAAGCGCCTCAGTGGAGAAAGCCGAAAACTGACCGTCACAATACGTGTAAACTGGTCAGCGATCCGATGACTGTGTTAAATTATAAGATCGATAGAGGTCACCCCATGTTAAATGACAGTCCGTTCATAACATTGGCCGAAGTGTTTACGGCTTGACCTCGACTGTCGCCGAACACTAACTGGGGGCTAGTAACTGGTCTCCCAACTTTAAGCTCCTATGACTAAGTGAAAGTTATAAAACCCGCATATCTGATTGCCTCGTTTCCGCTAACACAACCGCCTTCGGGCACCGAGACGTCGGCTAAGGGTTGTTTTGTTATTGCGAAAACACCCTGCGTAGCATCTACAAGGGGGTGGAGGCCGACGATGGGCCACTTTCAAATGATAAACGGTCGCAATGGAGTCAAAATAAATATATCATCGGCGTTTGTATTTAATATACGAGGGCCACCTTCCGCAATCATCGTTATAAAGCCATAAATATGCATCAATTTGACTTAAGATTTTGGCCAAGCTGGGTTGCCTGGCTCCTGTGCTTACCCCTACGTTCCCGATTGTTCGGCTAGGTGGTAAAGGGAGCACCTCTGTGATTGTTACTACCGGGTCATCCGAGTAAGTACCTCAGACTGGGTGAAGCCGAAAGCTAGCAATCTTAAAGGATCACATTGGTCGGCAACGATGGAAGTAAAATTTTTGGTTCATTAATAGAGTTCGGGAACTTTCCCCGAACTAAATCCTCAATATTTTCCTCCCACATTGATCGGAGGTGAGGTTTCATGATCATGATAAGCATGACGACTCCAAGAAAGGAACCGATAGCGGGACTATTTTCTTTGGAAGATGTTTCTTACGTTAAAACCTAATATAACATATCTCTCCGTGTACCTTTGTTTATAAAACCGTATGGCCGGATTGCCTTGTTTTCCATAAATCTTTGCCCTTATAACGGCTTTATAAAGTAGGAAAACACTCCTCGGCTACTGGCCGAAGAGGTTGAAGCCGATAGTCGGTCAACAAAGTTTTGTACAATGCGGATCCGAGCATTAATGGTGTAAAGTACTTGGATACATAGAGTCATTACACATAATTTATGAATTTACTATGGATATCGATCCTTAATTCGGCCGCATGTGCCCGCATTAAGGCTCGGGGGCTACTGCATTGCCTGTTCAATGCAGAAAATTCGAAGTGCTTAGTGTTCGGCCTGACCAAACTATAGGCAAACGTGTCTTCGGACAACAACATGTACCATCTGGACCTATCTGGCATCAAGCTAATATATTACGGCAACTTCTCAAGACCCTCTCTCAAGGGCCCGTTCGCCGATCACTATTATCTCTAATATATTACACTGCGTTTCTATTCCTACATATGCTGCCAAGCTAGGAGTTGATCATCAGACCGATTTCGCGCATCGACCTGAGTCTCAGGGGCTACTAGGATCAGCGGTTTCATGTTTTCCTTCAGGTGCATCTCGGATTTTAGACCGACACACACCTTGAGGGCTACTGGCTATATATCTCGGCAGAGAATAAATTGCACCAATCAAAATATTGACCAAAAATTGGCCCGCAGTCGGGGTGGTGCACCACCTCGGAAGCAGTCCGGCATAAAGCTCGGGCGCCAGTGGCTGGCTCCATAGAGGGCATTTCCGGCATTAAGCTCGGCTAAACTCCTTCAACTTTTTTGAACCAAGGTGATTTATGACACCTCGGATATAGTCCGGCATTGGAGCTTGGACATAGTCCGGCGTTGGAGCTCGGATACAGTCCGGCGTTGGAG
This sequence comes from Thinopyrum obtusiflorum, assembly GCA_036873465.1. NCBI lineage: Eukaryota > Viridiplantae > Streptophyta > Magnoliopsida > Poales > Poaceae > Thinopyrum > Thinopyrum obtusiflorum. Next base: position 71,932 of record JAAAWM010011868.1, read on the forward strand.
CTTGGACATAGTTCGGCGTTGGGGCTTGGACATAGTCCGGCGTTGGAGCTCGGATACATTCCGGCGTTGGAGCTCGGAAGCAGTCCGGCGTCGGAGCTCGGACGCAAGAGGACGCTGTCGCCCGGGAACAACTTCAAACCCGAGGTGTGGCATAAAAATAACAAGGCATTGATAAAGGCCGAAAACTTAAAGGTCTCCTCAGATTTAGCTCGGTGATCCTCAATCAAAGATAGGAAAGATTTGTTGAACCAGTTTTCAAGACCGGCGTCCGAAGATGAAGAACAGTTCGGAAGAACCGAGGAGCGTCCCCAACTTGAAGACCGATTCAGGGGGCTACTGACGGTGTCATGGACTAGGGGGTACTCACCACGTCGTCTCCCGACCAGCTAGATCGGGCCGAGGACCCCCATGGCGGTTCATCATGGGCCACTTCGGGCAGCCCATGCTGCATACAAGGAGGTTTCCACAAGACTTGGTGCCCAAGCCAAGGACTCTCCTAAACCCTAGGCCTCCGGTGTGTTATATAAACCGAGGCCAGACTAGTTAATAGAACATCTCATATTCATTACTACAATCTCGTGGTAGATACCTGTACCATGTACTATCCCCCATATGAATACAATCAAACGCAGGACGTAGGGCTTTACCTCCATCAAGAGGGCCCGAACCTGGGTAAAATCCCGTGTCCATGTTACCATCGCTCCAAGACGCCTAGCTTAGGACCCCTACTACGAGATACGCCGGATATAGAACCGACACCCGCTGCCACGGGAGGGTAGGACCAAAGATGTCATGCAAGTTCTTTCCATAAGCACGTATGACTATTTACGGAATACATGCCTACATTATATTTATGAACTGGAGCTAGTTTTGTATCGCCCTAGGTTATGACTGTTATATGATGAATAGCATCCAACGAATTCACTGATCCAATGCCTAAGAATTTTTCACATATTGCTCTTGCTAAGTTACTATTGCTGCTGCTACTGTTACACTTGTTACAAAATCATTGCTATCACTGTTACCATTACTGCTACTACTATCACTGCTATCAAAATTATCATATTACTGTGCTACTGATCACTTTGCTGCAGATATTTAATCTCCAGGTGTGGTTGAATTGACAACTCAACTGCTAATACTTACAAATATTCTGTGGCTCCCCTTGTGTCGAATCTATAAATTTGGGTTGAATACTCTACCCTCAAAAACTGTTGCGATCCCCTATACTTGTGGGTTATCAAGACCTTTTTCTGGTGCCGTTGCCGAGGAGCATAGCTATATTTGTTGAGTCACTTGGGATTGTTATCTATTTATCACCATGAATAATCTGAAGGATACAAAGACTAAGATTTTTCCCTCTAAGACGAGGGGAGGTAAGGAACTGCCATCTAGCTCTGCACTTGATTCACCTTCTATTTTGAGTAAACTTGCAACACCACCACATGCTATTAATCCTGATATGTCGCAAGTTATTGATGATGCTACTTCTGCTATGAATGCTGCTCATGATGATGCTAGTACCCTGCTTGATGATAATATGCCACTAGGTGAATTTCTTGATGAACAAATTGCTAGAGCTAAAGATATTGAGAATGCTGAAACTGATGAAATTATTGAAACTGATGAAGTGCTAGAAACTAAAAATCTCAAAACACCTATTAGACCTAGCTCTCCCAGATATGAATTGCCTAAGATACCTGAAGGTCATGTTATGGATGAGGAGACAGCTAGAGATTTTCTTGCTTGCAATGATAGAGATGATCTTAAGAAATTATTATACAAACTGAAAGAAAAATCTTTGAATGCTAGAATGAAATGTGATCCTAAGTTTGCTACTTCACCTATCTTTGTTGATGATAAGGATTATGAATTCTCTGTCGACCCAGATTTAATTACTTTGGTTGGATCTGATCCTTTCCATGGCTATGAAACTGAAACTGTTGTGGCACACCTTACTAAATTAAATGATATAGCCACCTTATTTGCTCATGATGAGAAGACTCGCTACTATTATATTCTCAAATTATTTTCGTTCTCATTAAAGGGTGATGCTAAGATATGGTACAATACTCTTGCTCCTGGTTGTGTGCGTAGCCCCCAGGATATGATTTATTACTTCTCTGAAAAATATTTTCCTGCTCATAAGAAACAAGCTGCCTTACAGGAAATATTTAATTTTATGCAAATTGAAGAAGAGAGTCTCCCACAAGCTTGGGGGAGGCTTCTCCAATTGCTTAATGCTCTGCCTGATCATGCTCTTAAGAAAAATGAAATACTTGATATCTTCTATAATGGACTAACCGATGCTTCTAGGGACTTCCTAGATAGTTGTGCTGGTTGTGTTTTCAGGGAACGAACTATTGAACAAGCTGAGGAATTATTGAATAATATATTGAAAAACTATGATGATTGGACTCTTCCTGAATCACCGCCTAAGCCCACTCCGAAGAACCGGGGTATCTTATATCTAAGTCCTGAAGATATGCAAGAGGCAAAGAAAAGATGAAGGAAAAAGGTATTAAAGCAGAGTATGTTAAAAATTTACCTCCTATCGAAGAAATGCATGGACTTGACACACCACCACCAAAGGTGGTAGAGGTAAATTCCTTAATGAGATTTGATGAAAGTGACATCCCTTACAATAAACATCCTAGTCAATGCCTTTATGAGTTTGATAACTACATTAGGAAACAAGATCACTTCAATGAAAATGTTATGAAACAATTGAAATATAATTCTAATATGATTGCTCGCCTGAGTGACTTGTTATTTATAATTACTAATGATGTAAGAGGTGTAGGTAAAAATTCTTCCATGGTTCAAACTCAACTAGAACAAGTTGCTAAATCTCAAAGAGAACTGCTTGATGAAATGAATAATAATAATAATAATATGAATGATCATGCTATAAGAGTACTGACTAGAGGAGGCAGAATGACTCGGGAACCACTTTATCCCGAGGGACACCCTAAAAGAATTGAACAAGACTCTCAAAGAATTAACACTGATACACCTAGTCCTTCTAAAAAGAAGAAGAAAAAGAAAAATGATAGGACTTTGCATGCCTCTAGTGAACCTGAAGTACAAAAACCTCCCGATAATAATAATGATGTTTCTGATGCTGAAACTCAATCTGGGAATGAACATTCATCTAGTGATAATGAAAAAGATAATGATGATGTTTGTGAAGACACTCAACCAGGCAATGATAAACAACCAGATAATGATGTTGAAATAGAACCAGTTGTTGATCTTGATAACCCACAACCTAAAAATAAAAGATACGATAAAAGAGACTTTGTTGCTAGGAAGCATGGAAGAGAAAGAGAACCATGGGTTCAAAAGCCCATGCCCTTTCCACCTAAATCAACTAAGAAAAAAGATGATGAAGAATTTGAACGCTTTGCTGAAATGCTTAGGCCAGTCTTTTTGCGCACTCGCTTGACTGATATTTTAAAGATGACCCCTTATGCAAAATATATGAAAGACATCATCACTAATAAGAGAAAAATACCTGAAGCTGAAATCTCCACCATGCTTGCTAATTACTCTTTTATGTATGGAGTACCTAAAAAACTTGGAGACCCAGGAATACCAACTATACCTTGCTCCATCAAGAGAAATTATGTTAAAACTGCTTTGTGTGATCTAGGAGCTGGTGTTAGTGTTATGCCTTTCTCCTTATATAAAAGACTTGATTTGAATAAACTCACACCTACTGAAATATCTTTGCAAATGGCCGACAAATCAACTGCCATACCTATCGGTATTTGTGAGGATGTGCCCGTTGTTGTTGCAAATGTTACTATCTTAACTGACTTTGTTATACTTGAGATGCCCGAGGACGACAACATGTCGATTATCCTTGGTAGACCCTTTTTGAATACTGCAGGGGCTATTATTGATCGCAATAAAAGCAAGGTCACTTTTCATATCAATGGTAATGAACATATCGTGCACTTTCCGAAGAAATAATTCCAAGTGAATGGTATTAATGTTATTGAAAAATCTCCGACACTCACTATTGGAAGTTTTCAACTACCTCTACCTACTGCCAAAAAGAAATATGAGATGCTTATTGTTGGGGACATGCATATCCCCGTTGAGGTAACTTAGTGTTTTACGAAAGTTCTTCGGTTTCATGCTAATCGAAGGTGGTTGTTAATAAGACTTGATCAACCTTATTAATGGATCATTTTTTGAGAGATACGAAGTTGATGAATTTAGTAAGCACAACTTTCTGCTCCCAACTTTTATTTTCTGTTTTTCTTAGTTAAATAAAATAAAGTGCCATGTTTTGTCTGTTTTCTGAATTTCCCGTGCAATAAAAAAATGACCCAAAAATAAAAGTTCTCAGAATGCCCTAAAAATTTAATACGATTTTTTTCTAAATATTTCTGAATTTTTTGTACAAATAACATTAGAGGGGGGTGCACCAGGTGGGCACAACCCACCTGGGCGCGCCCTGGTGGGTTGTGGTCCCCATGTGGGTCCCCTCACTTATCTCTTTAGCCCATGTCATCTCCTACCTCCAGAAAAAAATCACCATTGCTCTCTCTCTCTCGTGTTCTTACTCTCAAACCCGCGGATTTTGATCTCTTTGCTCAAAGCTCCATTTCCGAAACTGTTTTGGGGGATTGCTACTTGGTATGTGACTCCTCCATTGCTCCAATTAGTTTTTGCTTTAGTGGATTATATTTTGAATAATTAGCTACTCTTGGTGCTACTATAGATGAGCTTGCATGTCGAATTCTTAGAGTTCTAAATAGTTTTAATGCTTAATATAGCCTCTATGCCTTCTTATGAGTAGTTGCTATCAATCTTGTGAAGTTTTGTTGACAAAAATTTTGTGGACTAAAATTTTCAGAATTTTATCTATAGGAATAAGATGAGTTTCTTTAGGAAGTTTGCCTCCAAGAAAAATGCTAAGGGAGTCATTGGGGAATCATCGGACAATGACCTCCATACTCGGAGAAGGGCGGAGGTGCGGCCGTGCGAATGGCGGCATAATCCCTTCATGGAGGGGGCCGGGATTCATCAAGAGTTCGCCCAGTTCGCTGCAAATGCCGGGCTAACCGACTTCATCGCAGCTGAGTGTGAACAATACCATCTCCTTACAAATTTCTTTGTGCAAAATTTTCATTTTTTGAGTAGCAATAATCCCCCTGAGGTGCAGTTTAATTTATATGTTGAAACCCGTCAGATGCCACTCACTGGCTTTTGCGATATATGCTTGATCCCTTCTGACGGGGAAATAAGAGAGCCTAGACCTGCAGAGTTTGAGGGTTTTTATCGTACTCTGACAGTGGGAGATGAGAGAGGGGTATCGAGTGTTACCGCCACTAGCTTGCATTTTCCTTTTGTGCATTATTTTGCTCTATTCATCGCTAACTGTTTAATTGCTAGAGAAAAGGTTGATGCACTCAGTGCTCCCGACTTCGCCATCTTACGCCGCGCACTATACGGCGATAACACCTTTAGCCTCGGGGCTATTATTGCACGCCGTCTCCACCTTAACAGAACCAAGGGAAAAATTCATGGCGGTATTTATGCTACTCGCTTAGCGAGTCACTTGAACGTTCAGATACGCCAACATGATTATCCTCTACCCAAGGTTTATCTAGATCACCAGGCGATGGTGGCTCACCAGTTTACTGATGAGGCTGACTCTCTTCATAATATTCGTTATAACCTGGTTTACAGTGTGGAAACCCGTGATATTATGCCATTGCCTGCACCTGCTTTGTTTGATTCTATCGCCAGGGGAGGATACAGGGTCATGCCAGCAGACATTATTGCCTACCGGAACACCCAGGCAGCGGTAGAGGAGGAGCCTCAGGAGTGGGACGCTCAGGTGCCGCCACCGCAGCACTTCGAGATGGGACTGGATGGCTACTACAAGTGGTGATTACCAAGCTAGGCCAAAAGTCTAAGCTTGGGGGAGTACGTATTTCCACTGACATTACATTCATGTTCACACATTTCATTCCAGTTGTCGGTGTTCACACTTTTTCATTGTATTATCCATGCTAGATTTATTTTCTCGCTTCTTCTTGTGTGTTTGAAAAACTTTGAGAAAATCCAAAAAAATGTTTCCTGCTTCTTTTCGGTTTTTCTTTCTAGGTTGAATTAGTTGTCGTTTTAAAAAGAAAATCCAAAAAGATTTCCTTGTTCTTCTTTTGCTTGTTGGGAGCTTTCCCGTGTAAATAGTTTTTCTCGTTTTTGTTTTTCCTTTTTCTTTAATTTTTTTCTTCAAGAAAAACTAAAAACTCCAAAAATATTTCAGTGTGTTTCTCTAAATTTCTTTTCTTTTTACTGAGTCATACCAAGGAGAAGACCACGATGAAAATGTTGAGTGGCTCTCATATGTATTGTTATAGATCTAACAAAGATCCCATATTACCTTGTTTTCTCCTTTTGAATAAAATGTTTGCAGATTCCAGCTTAGTCCACGGCACTCTTGCACTATTATTATTTTCATATCATTCGGTTGTGCAAGTAAAAGGCAATAATGACGATATTTGATGAACTGGCTGTGTTAGAGAGAAACGGGTATGAACTCAACTTGTTCTGTTTTTGTAAATGTGTTTAACCTAGTATCCATGATTCAACATACTATGATCAAACATGTTTTCAATGACAATTAGAGATTATAGTTTCTCATGCCATGCTTAAGTAGCTAGAAGTGGATAATGATCTATCTTGGATGTCAACATGCATTAAAATGTCTATGATGTAGTATGATGATATGGTATCCTCCTCTGAATGCTTCAAGTGGCTTGACTTGGCACATGTTCACGCATGTAGTTGAATCAAAACCAACATAGCCTCTACGATATTTATGTTCATGGTGTCCATATCCTACTCATGCTAGTATTCAATGTTAATTATGCATAATGCATGTTCATGACCGTTTTCGCTCTCTAGCTGGCCGCTTCTCAACCTATTTGCTAGCATTCGCCTGTACTAAGCGGGAATACTGCTTGTGCATCAAAATCCTAAAACCCAAGTTATTTCAGATGAGTCCACCATATCTACCTATATGCGGTATTACCCTGCCGTTCTAAGTAAATTTGCATGTGCCACCACTAAAAACTTCAAATAAACTTCTGTTTTTGCGTGTCTGGATTGTTCATAGAGCGATAGGGGGGAGTCAGTATCTTCCATGCTAAGCGGATTATTCTCATGATGGGTGTTTATTCACTCGTCCTTGCACGAGAGGGGGGGTAATAGGGATTCCCAATCCCGAAATAAAAAATTGCAAATAATTAAACAAAACTCCCCCAGGATAGATGTTGGTATGGACGGTACCCGTGGATTCGGCTAGCCATGGAGTGTGTTTGTTGGTGGAGGGGGAGTAAACCTTTACTTTCATCGCTTGGGAACCGCCACTAATGTGTTTAGCATGGAAGATATTGATAACTTTTGGTCGTAATGTAAACAGGAAGGGTGCATTTCCCAAAATTACATTTATCTCTGTTTTAAAACTTTGAACTCTGGCACTGCTGCAAATCCCTGCTTCCCTTTGCGAAGGGACTACTATTTAATTTTATGTTGAGTCATCACCTTCTCAAATAAGCGCCAGATCTGAGAGCACTATTGTCATCCTCATGCATTGTGTATAGTTAATGTTGGATGCATCATGACTGGATCTTTTCTACCATGAATTATAATGTTTAGTCGCTGCTTGAACTTTGGAGGTGCTCTGCATTTATGTTTTGCGGTCTCAGAAAGGGCTAGCGAGATACCACTGTTGTCATATTATATCATGGTTGTTTTCACAAAGTGTTGTCATTTAAAATGTCTTATTATTTCTCGCTAGTTGCTTATGCCATTGATATGAGTTAATATAATTTCTAAGAGTTATTGTTGACATGGTTAGTCATAATCTTTGCTGAAAACCTGGGTGCTACTTAAGCTTATTTATGTAAACAAGAACAAAAGAGTTCGTGAAAGTTTTTCTTTTTCACTTTCAGTTTGTCAACTGAATTGCTTGAGGACAAGCAAAGGTTTAAGCTTGGGGAGTTGATACGTCTGCATCATATCTACTTTTCTTGATGCTTTTGCTCTTGTTTTGGAATCTAATTTGCACGATTTGAATGAAACTAACCCGGACTGACGCTGTTTTCAGCAGAACTACCATGGTGTTGTTTTTGTGCAGAAATAAAAGTTCTCGGAATGGAACAAAACTTTTTGGAGAATTATTTCAGAATATATAAAAAATACTGGAGCCAAGAACCATCGGAGGGGGGCCCCTGGTTGAGCACAACCCACCAGGGCGCGCCACCCCCTCCAGGCGCGCCCAGTTGGGTTGTGCCCACCCAGTGGCCCCGCAGACCCTAATTCCGACGTTATAAAATCCTATTTTTGGAGAAAAAAATCAGGGAGAAAGTTTCATCACATTTCACGATACAGAGCCGCCGCCACCTCCTGTTCTTCATCGGGAGGCCAGATCTGGAGCCCATTCGGGGCTCCGGAGAGGGGAATCTTCGGTCTTCGTCATCACCAGCCCTCCTTCATCGCCAATTACATGATGCTCCCCACCGGGAGTGAGTAATTCCTTCATAGGCTCGCTGGTCGGTGAGGAGTTGGATGAGATTCATCATGTAATCGAGTTAGTTTTGTTAGGGCTTGATCCCTAGTATCCACTATGTTCTGAGATTGATGTTGTTATGACTTTGCCATGCTTAATGCTTGTCACTAGGGTCCGAGTGCCATGATTCAGATCTGAACCGTTTATGTTTTCACCATTATATCTATGTTCTAGATCCGATCTTGCAAGTCATATTCACCTATTACGTGTTATGATCCGTAAACCCCGGGGTGACAATAATCGGGATACTTTCCGGTGATGACCGTAGTTTGAGGAGTTCATGTATTCACTATGTGTTAATGCTTTGTTCCGGTTCTCTATTAAAAGGAGGCCTTAATATCCCTTAGTTTCCTTATGGACCCCGCTGCCACGGGAGGGTAGGACAAAAGATGTCATGCAAGTTCTTTCCATAAGCACGTATGACTATTTACGGAATACATGCCTACATTATATTTATGAACTGGAGCTAGTTTTGTATCGCCCTAGGTTATGACTGTTATATGATGAATATCATCCAACGAATTCACCGATCCAATGCCTACGAATTTTCCACATATTGTGCTTGCCAAGTTACTACTGCTGCTGCTACTGTTACACTTGTTACAAAATCATTGCTATCACTGTTACCGTTACTGCTACTATTACCACTGCTATCAAAACTATCATATTACTGTGCTACTGATCACTTTGCTGCAGATATTTAATCTCCAGGTGTGGTTGAATTGACAACTCAACTGCTAATACTTACAAATATTCTTTGGCTCCCCTTGTGTCGAATCTATAAATTTGGGTTGAATACTCTACCCTTGAAAACTGTTGCGATCCCCTATACTTGTGGGTTATCACCGGCATGCTAGGGTTGGCTTGACGTGGCGATAACAATGCCATAGGGAGTGGATCTGGATGTTCAAGGTTGTCGGTGAACTCCTCCTGGAGTGGGAACCTACAACCCACGGCCATGGGCGACGACCGATCTCGGCGTCAGCTTTCTTCTCCGGCGTGCCCACTGAGCAACAAATCTCAGAAAATGCAGATTTCTAGAGAGCATAGCTGCACTAACCGGTCGACGTCTTGTACCACCTTTCTGATCCGTGGCTCAGCACAAACGGCAATGTTCTTGTCCACGGACCAGGACGTCCGCGCACGGCGGAGCATACGCCCATACAATTTGGGCCCGTGAAACCGGCACTATTCCATACTGTATAGCCGTCGTATGACCCTTTTCCAGTGTTTTGTTTCGGACGTGTCAGGCCCAATTGTTCAGATCCCAAGTCACGGGCGGACGCTAGCGATTTTGGGGGCATCCGAGCTCGAGCTCCGAATCGCTGCGTTCAAAGAAAACGTGCTTCTGGCTCATTTTTTCTACTGGCTTTTTGTGAAAAAAAAGTTAGTCGAAACCTATTAACATAGGATCTAGTTTCGAAGATCTCGACGCCAGAAATCCAACAATGAAAACGGTTTAAAATTTGGACACACGGTTCAAGAGATAAAACATGTTGAAAAAACGAATGTACAAAAAAAGAAAACTCTATATTGCGACAAGTAGCGTGCATGAACCACGAGGGAAGATGGGAGTGAACTTTGCAAGGTATACCCCTTAAGGGCACCTCCAACACCGACCGACAAAACTGGACACCGCATCCGTCCGTAGATCGAGGGGACCAGTCCGCGGACACTGATGCAGGAGCCGCCTCCAAAGCTATCCGCATATGTCCGGTTACATTTTGAAAGAAAATTTACGAAATTGAACAAATTTGATGGATATTTAAACAAACCAGACGATATTCATTCTTACTTGAATAATTTTTATATAAAACCGGATGCTTTTCATCTAAATCGGAACAAACTAATTACATTTCGACATATTTGAACTAAACCGTACTCTAAACCTAGTCTAAATGACCGTCGGCGCCCGTTCGCCCATGTCATGAGCCACGGAAATTGAAGCTCCGCCTCTACAGCGTGTAGGTGGCTAATCGACCAACGACCATGAGCCCACCAAAACTGGCTTCAACAGGAGCAAAAAAGTGGTGGCCTTCCTGGCACCCGAGCGTTGGCGACCGCCCGTATGCTCTACCCATCCTCACTGCTGGCGGCACTCGCAGACATGCTGGCTTCATGGGCGTGGTGGCAGGGCGCGGCCGTGGCGGAGTTGGCGATGTCATCCTTGTCCTCGCTCTTGCCGTAGACTTCATTCGTCGCCTCGTCGGTCCTTGAAGGTTGTTTCTAACTCCGCCTGATCAAGGCGGTACCACCAATGATTGCGGCGGATGTCGCAGACGGAGCGATAGGAGTCGAGCAGCACCTCCTGCTCGGCCACGTCCATGTCCGACGCGATGGCCGTGCAGGAGGTGAGTTGCTCCTCCGCGCGCCGGTGCTCGTCGAGGAGGCGGAGGTTGTACTCCTGGTCCGCCTGCGCCTACCAGAACGCGGCCTCCCTCTCGGCCAACACCATCTCAGTGTAGTGAGCACGGGCCTCGCCCATGATGATGTTGGCATGGACCGACAAGGAGCATGGCATCGGCTCGTCGTCGGCCTCCTCCTTCATTGAGGCGTCTGCAGTGCAGGCCTCCTTCTGCCTGCCGGCCTGCCAGCCAGCCGCAATGGCGGCAATCTTCGTCTTTTGCTTGGACAAGAGGCCGTCCCAAATGGCTTTAGAGCTCGAAGAGGCCATGGCGGGCGTGGCACAGAGAGGAGAACAAGAGCAGAGGAGGATGAATACGACTATGGTCGGGGCTAGAGTTTAAATAGCGGACGGATGGCACAACAAGGGGCAGGGTGGTCAATGGTGGGCGGCAGATGGACGGACGGGTCGTGGTGGAGTAGGTTCCTCAGCCACCGCGTATGTTTAATGTAGGGAGATGGAACAACGGGTTGTCGTTTAAACGCGGAGCAGTCGCGTGCACCGGGAATCGCGCGGACGACTCTCTCGACCGTCACGCCGCTTCAATCCTGGAGCGACGTGAGAGGTCGCGTCCGCTCTGGGCGGACATGAATGCGACACTGACGCTCTGAAGCAGCGCTAGCCGCTTGGGCAGGAAGGCGCACGGGCGAGGGAGAGGGTTTTGGGCGGGCCACGGTTGCCGGGCATGGCAGTGGTCTGGACGTCCGCAAAGACCCCAGTTCATTCCCGATTTGCAGGGGAAAATGTGTTCGAACCGATCGGCGGACTAATATAGGATCACGTTAGATGGCAAAATACGCCCAGACCGCTGTCCGGACGGTTGCGGACGGCTTTCAAGATGCCGAGTGATCTCGGAGCTCTTGCGAAGGAGGAGGTCTCAAAACCAGACTGAGTCTATTTCCTGTTTGCAGGCCTAAAATTCTCCGTATGCTCTAGAATTTGGCGTTGGGTCCATTTGACCCGCTGGCCGCTCGGGTTCACAAAAATTCGCTACCCCTCTCTCCCCACACGGAAGAATATCTGGTGCACCGGTCCGTGTGGTGCTACCGGTGCATCGAACACACATTGCACATTTAGAATGTTCAAAAAAATTGGAATTTTTTTTAGCACATTCACACAACTTCAATGTAGGTTGTCACAAAATTTCAGATCAAAATTCAAAATGTAGCTCAAAAAATGAAAATGACAAATTCAACACTGAATAGCATAAGTTGGGCTTTAGATTTGGCCCATTATCATGCTGATGTCAAATTTGTCATTTTTGCATCTCACAAAACATTTCAACTTTTGATACGAATTTTTGTGACAATATACATTGATGTTATGTCAATGTGCTAGTTTTTTTTTCAGATTTTTTAAAATGTTCTATCGTATCCGGTGCACCGGTAGCACTACAAGTGCAGGTCCCCTCCCCACTCTTTATTGAGACCTCCTGCTCGACACCCGCGTGCGGCAAATTGTCAACCCTTCGTTGAAGGCAGGGGCGAATGGGCCGGCCCATTTGGACGTAACGAGCTCCAGCCGTGTAGAAAAAATGCCAAAAGTAATGCACGAGCTAGAGCTTGAACTCGCGAGCTCCCTCTCCTAAAAGAGTGTTACTAATTGCTCGTCCTCATGATTTCTAGTGATAGATTTGCGGCGCGACTTTTTAAGTATCGTACTTCTTTGAAAATTTTCAAAAAAAATACACATTGAACATTTTTAGTATACGTTGAACATTTTCTTAAAATACGGTGAACATTTTAAATAATACACGATGAATTTATTATTATTATTATATGATGAACATTTTTGAAAAAATATGAATATATGCGTTGAACAATTTTTTAACACGCATTGAGCATTTTGTAATATAAGTTGAACAATTTTTTAATATACATTGAACATTTGTGTAATATGCACTTAACAAATTTAAAAAACACAGTGATTATATATTCATTGAACAATTTCTAATATACGATGATCATTTTTATAATGCATGATGAACTTTTGTAAAGAAAACGTGAACATTTCTTTAATGTAAGATGAACATTTTTTGTACCACGCAATGGACTTTGTATATAGAAAAAATAAAAATAAAATGAAAATGATGAACAATAAAAGGGGAAGAAAAGAAATAGAAACAGGAACAGAAAAAAAGAAGAAAAAAAGAAACAGAAAAGGGAAGAAAATAGAGAAGCAACAGCGAAATAACCATGGGCCGGCCCAAACGGCGAAGCCACGCCGTTCTGACAGACACGGGCGTAACAGACAGAGTGTTGAGTGACCTAAAAGAGAAGCGTGCGAACTTACCCTCTCGATTAGGGTTTAGGCGACTCCGCTGGCGACTCCTCCGCCGGCGGGAGATCTCCGTCTTGGAAATTGAATACTGAATCGGGGGATCCCGAGGGTGTAGGGAGAGGGCTCAAGTTGGGAAGGACCGTCGGTTTCTTTCGCCATGGCAGCTTCGAGCTCTGCAACAGCGCCTAGGGCGGAAGAAGAGATAGATCTGGAGGAGATGCTCAAGAACATGGAACTGATGGATGAGGAACTTGATGACGTCGTGATCGGGGCAGAGGAGGCGAAGTCTTTCAATGAGAAGGCGGGGTGGATGGCAATTGCTAGGGTTAACACCAATCGGACCTTCAGTCCGACAGCCTTTTCAGATAATATGAACTTCATATGGGGCTTGGCTCAGACTCCGGAATTCAGAGAAGCTGAAGAAAACTTATTCATCTTCAAGTTCTTCTGCCTAGGGGGTTGGAAGAAGGTAGTTCATGGAGGGCCATGGCTGTTCAGAGGATTGGCGGTGGTGATCGAGGACTATGATGGGAAGGCGGATCCAGAATCGGTGGTGCTAGATGGATTGTATGTCTGGGCACAGATCCATAAGATCCCAGAAGTTTACCGCCATGAACCGGTGGTGGATCAGCTTGCCCGAAGAATAGGGAAAGTCAAGGAGGTTCAGATGAGACCAACGCTCTACTACGAGGGGGACTATGTGAGGGTTAGAGGTAGGGTTCTTACTGCAAAACCCTTGACTCGTTTCACCCCATTGACTGTGGCAGGAGAAGGAACCCGGATGCTTGTGGTGAAGTACGAGAAGGTTCCGTTTTTCTGCAAGGTGTGTGGAATCATGGGGCACAGTCATGAGGAATGTGGCAGGGGGGTTTGGAAAGAAGAGGACAAGAAGTGGGGCTCTTGGATGATCGCAAAGCGCAGGACTGTCACGTACTCGCAGCCTTCTAGGAGAGGTTCTTTCAGAGAGGGGAGAGGGCATAGTAATGGTGGTACATCAAGTCAATCAAGAGGTGGGGGTAGAGAAGGAGCTGCGGCAGAGTTTCAGCAGGACAAGGAGGGAGAGGGTGTAGACCCGAAGCAGCAACCTGACCCTACTGGGGTAAAATCAAACTTCAAGAGATCATCACAGGATAACACTTTGTTGTTGGCTGTGGCGTCCTCTGCCGAGCAGCGTCCCATGGAAGGCGGAGAAAACAATGCTATGGTGGTGCTCCCGAAACCATCGGGGGTCCCTCCGATGCCCCCTGTTTATGTGTCACCAAGGAAAGGAAACAAGAGGTTGAAGAACTCGCAGACTGAGCTGGGAGAAGGTACCAACGCAGGAGGGACAGAGAACACAGTTGCACCATCAGCGGGCTCCCCCGAGGAGTACCGCCGGGCACAATGAATATCATATGTTGGAACTATCGGGGTGCGGGTAAAGCCTCGACAGTTCGCGAACTTCGTGAGTTAGCGAAGAAATTTACCCCTACTGTGCTTTGTATTGTTGAAACTCAATTGGAGAAAGCAAGAGTAGAAGGTTTAGCTAGCTCCATAGGTTATGATAAAGCCTATGCAATAAGTAGTAGTGGTAGGAGTGGAGGTATTGGAAATTTTTGGAATAATTCAATAAATGTTGAGATTTTGGGCTACTCTATGTATCATGTTGATTGCAAGGTGGATGATGGGTGGAGGCTAACAGTAGTGTATGGGGAGGCGCAGACTCATCTTTGCCACCAAACTTGGGACAAGCTCAAAGAAATATGTGGTTTATATGACCTCCCATGGCTCTGTATGGGAGATTTTAATGAGGTGTTGAGGCCTGATGAGCATGAGGGGGTTGGGCAGCGGAGCAATGCACAAATGCAAGGATTCAGAGACATGGTGGATAGCTGCAACCTGATGGATATTGGCTTCAAAGGCAGGTTTTGGACTTTTGAAAAGAAAGTTACAGGAGGTACATACACTAGAGTCAGACTTGATCGAGCTCTAGGGTCGGCTGAGTGGGGCGCCCAGTTTCCATTGGCTTGTCTCAGTCATTTGACTGCTGCGACCTCGGATCATGGGCCTATCTTATTGCAGCTCGAGGGGGAGAGTAACAGGTTCAGAGCTCCTCCTGTCTTTCGATATGAGACAGCCTGGGAATCTCATGGAAATCTGAAAGAAACTATAGTGGAAGAGTGGGCTGCAAACCAACACAGCGGTAGGGTGGAAGATATAAAGCAGAAGCTCTCCTCTCTCGCGACCAGACTTTAGAGCTGGAACGTCGACACCTTTGGGTCAGTCTGCAAGGAGATCAAAGGCCTAAAGAAAGAGCTTGAAAAACTCAGAAGTGCGCCGCTAAGGGTGGGACCGAGTCAGGAGGAGATACAGATAAATGAAAGACTAGTGGAGTTATACCATAGAGAGGAGATGCTATGGAGGCAATGATCGAGAATCAATTGGCTAGCGGAGGGGGACAGAAACACATTTTTTTTTCATATCCGAGCCAGTATGAGGAGAAGGAAAAATATGATAAAAGCACTATCTAACTCCCTTGGAGTTGTGGTTGATGATCCGGCTGAATTAAAGATTCTGGTCTCAAATTTCTATAAGGATTTATACACTTCAGAGGGAGTTACAAACATGGAGGGAGTACTCGAGCATGTGCCAAGGAAAGTCACGGATCATATGAATGATATCCTATGTGCTACATACATGGGTGAGGAGGTAAAAACAGCTTTATTTCAAATGTTTCCGACAAAATCACCAGGTCCGGATGGGTTCCCAGCACACTTTTACCAGCGGCATTGGGATGTCTGTGGGGAAGAGGTAACGAAGGCAGTGTTGAGAATAGTAAGAGGGGAAGAGAGTCCCGAATGCATTAATGATACTTTTTTGGTTTTGATCCCAAAGGTAATGAATCCAACTCTCCTGACTCAATTCAGACCAATAAGTTTATGCAATGTGTTATACAAGATAGCTTCGAAGGTGGTTTCAAATAGACTCAAGAAAATCCTTCCAGACATCATATCAGAGGAGCAGTCAGCCTTTGTCCCAGGGAGACTCATTACTGATAACATCATATCTGCTTATGAATGTTTACATTTTATGAAAAGAAGCAGGTCAAAGGTTAATAGCCATTGTGCCCTAAAGTTGGACATGATGAAGGCTTATGATAGGCTGGAATGGACATATTTGGAAGCAATAATGGGTAAACTGGGATTTGCCCCAGAATGGATAAAGTTGGTGATGGGAATGGTGAAATCAGTTTCTTTTGCAGTGTTGTTCAATGGTGAAAAACTTGATCAGTTTAAACCTTCTAGAGGGATTCGACAGGGAGACCCAATTTCTCCTTATCTTTTCTTGATCGCAGCGGAGGGCCTCTCGTGCCTTTTGAAATTCAGTTCTCAGTCATCTAGTTTTGTGGGAGTTAAGGTGGCGCCGACAGCCCCGGTTGTCAACCACCTTCTCTTTGCTGATGATAGCATGCTGCTATTCAGGGCAAGTAATGATGGAGCAGTTGCAATGTCAAACTTGTTGGATATCTACTGTAATGCGTCTGGCCAGAGGGTGAACAATGACAAATCTTCTATTTTTTTTCAGTAAGGGCTGCCCTCAAACAGTGCTGGATGGCATAAAGGGAACGCTCAACGTTCACAATGAACAACTTAGCGAGAGGTAT
The DNA here is from genome assembly GCA_036873465.1 of Thinopyrum obtusiflorum. Taxonomy (NCBI): domain Eukaryota; kingdom Viridiplantae; phylum Streptophyta; class Magnoliopsida; order Poales; family Poaceae; genus Thinopyrum; species Thinopyrum obtusiflorum. The sequence continues at coordinate 88,855 of JAAAWM010011868.1, forward strand.
TTGGGTATGCCCACTGATGTGGGACACTCAAAAAATGGCACTTTCAAATATTTGAAAGATAGAGTTTGAGAGAAGATTAAAGGGTGGATGGAAAAGTTGTTATCTTATGCTGGCAAAGAGGTTCTGATTAAGGCAATTGCACAAGCTATCCCGGTCTACTCGATGGCCTGTTTTAGATTATCAAGAGGAGTTTGTGAAAGCATAACATCTCTAATCAGACAGTTTTGGTGGGGCAGTAAGAGAGGAAGGAGAAAGCCATGCTGGGTCCCTTGGGACGTGTGCACAAAACCGAAACATCTGGGAGGCCTAGGTTTCCGTGACATGGAGCTGTTCAACCTTTCTCTCTTGGCAAGGCAGGCGTGGCGGCTCCTTCAGGAGCCAATGACACTCAGTGCAAAAAATTTGAAGGCAGTTTATTTTCCCGCCACGAGCATTTTAGAAGCAGGCCTAGGCGGTCATCCCTCTCAGGTATGGCGCGCGATCCTAGACGGGTGGGACATCTTGTCCCAGGGCATCATTCGAAGAGTTGGAACTGGAGAAGAAACAAAGATCTGGGGGCATAACTGGCTCCGCCGAGAGGGAGTTAAACGACCTTTGAACGCGATGGTTGCTCACCTGCCTGAACTAGTTTCAGAATTAATTGATGCCACTTCAGCCACTTGGAGAGAAGATTTGATACGGGCCACCTTTAATCCTTATGACGCCCAAAGCATACTAAGGATCCCACTGTGTACTCGTAAGGTTGCTGATTTCTGGGCTTGGGGTGCTGATCACCGTGGGAGATTTTCAGTTAGCTCGGTTTACAGAATGCTCGTGAAAACAAAATTGCAGAGGGAAAGTTGGCTCGAAAATTCTGAAAGCCCTGCGGATGTTGCAGTGGAGGCGAAGAGGTGGTCTAATCTGTGGCAGATTAAGGTTCCATCGAAGCTCAAGAACTTTTTATGGCGTTTCTGTCAGAATTCATTACCAATAACAGACTTGCTGAATCACCGTAACATGTCGACTTCTTTGGTCTGCGCTATTTGTTCAGCTTCTGACAGTTGGAGGCACGCGCTGGTCAATTGCCATATGGCGGGTAGTGTCTGGGCGCTAGCTCCTTCTGAGATGGTGGAGCATATGCAAGCAAACTTGGAGCTGGAAGCGAAGGACTGGTTGTTTCTGATGCACGAAACTCTGGCTCAAAATGATTTCATAAGATTGGTGGTCACCTTGTGGGCAATCTGGAGAGATAGGAGGAAAGCTATACACGAGGAGATTTTCCAAAGTCCGCTGTCAACTTTCTCTTTCATTAACTCTTTTCTGGATGACTTGGAGTCTCTTAAGCAGCCAGCTATTGCTCAAGCAAGGAATCAGCCGGCCAGAGCGCAGGTGTGGATTGCACCACCGTTGGAATATGTGAAACTGAACACCGATGCGGCAGTAACGAGGAATGGAAGCTATGGCTCAGTTGCGGCTTTGTGTCGTGACGCGGGAGGTACTTTTCTGAGAGCTTCATGCATAACATTTAGGAACATTTCGGATCCTGAGATTCTTGAGGCTTTGGCAGTAAGAGAAGCCCTGGCTTTGGCGAACGATCTTTATGAGCAAAAAATACATGTGGCATCGGACTGCCAGAATGTGGTGCACGGAATAAAGCAAGGATCAGCAGCGGAGTGTGGAGCTATCATTCGTGAAATCATAGACCATTCGACCTCGTTTACTTCTTGTAATATAGTTCACGAGCATAGAGCCTCGAATACCGAGGCTCACAATCTCGCTAAGCATGCTTTATCATTAGGGTTTGGCCGCCATGTATGGTTTGGCCAGCCCGGCGATCTTCTTTTTGTACCTGTAAACATTATGGTTACATGAATAAAGCTTGGCGAGACTGTCTCAAAAAAAATCACCTCAAAAAAGAAAAAAAACCTCTCCCCTGTCTCGGCGCCTCTCTCTACGCCCGAAATCGCCGCCGCCGCGCCGCCCGACCCCCGCCACCTTCCCGCGCCATAGCGCACCGGCGCGAACCCCCCTCGCTCTCTTCCCTGTATTCCCCGCCGCCGCCTTGCATTCTCCTCCCCTCACACGCCTCCGCGGCTAACCCTAGCCGCCCCGGGAGAGAGAAAGAAAGAGGCAAAGAGCGCAAAAATCGGCGGCGGCGGCGACGACGATGAGGATCGAGGAGGTACAGTCGACGTCGAAGAAGCAGCGCATCGCCACCCACACCCACATCAAGGGCCTCGGCCTCGACGTACATACTTTTCCATCTCTCCTGCTTCCCCACTCCTCCTGCGGGCGGAGGTTTTCCTACAGCGTGTTTGGTTTGGGGGAATTAGAGATGGGGAATGGGAGTTGAGGGGTGAGGAGATTAAAAGTCCGCTGTTTGATTAGAGGGAATGGGAGTTTAATGGGAAGGGGAATGGGAGTTGAGGAAGCCAATTCCCATCTATTTCTTCCCGGGGTACCCTGTTAATTCGTGATAATTCGTGAGTAGAGTTTTATCCCACGCCAATTCCCACCATATACCAAACAAGGGGATGGGAGTAAAAATCTACTTCCCATGACTATTCCCTTCATAAACACCCTTGTGCAAACTCCCATTCCCCTGCCCAAGTGTTTACCAAACAGGCTAGAGTTTTTGCTCAGGAGTGTTTCCAGTTGTTACCCCGAATTTTCGTTCTCAGGACCTCGTTTGGTTCTCTTCGCAGGCCAATGGGACGGCGATAGGGATGTCGGCGGGATTCGTGGGGCAGGCGGAGGCGAGAGAGGCGTGTGGGCTGGTGGTCGACATGATCCGCCAGAAGAAGATGGCTGGACGCGCGCTGCTCCTTGCCGGCCCACCTGCCACCGGCAAGACCGCGCTCGCTCTTGGCATCTCCCAGGAGCTGGGCAGCAAGGTCAATTCATCATTTCCCTCACAAATTGCTAGATACTTTTAGTGCTACTGTTACATGTTTTGCTGCAATGTACAACTTGTATTCAGGGATGACGTGGAATTGGGCTAGATTTGGGCTTGTTGGTCCAAATTTGGAGGCTAGGTTGTTACTGCTTTACTGGACAGTCCTTGATCACTTAGCCTCTTTTGAAAAAATGCCAGCTTACTGCTCGTGAGCAGCATCTGTATGATGAACAGGCAGCTCTGCATTTGCAAGGTCTCATCTAGTTTCAGTCAGACACGCAACCAATTTAGTTCACTGAGAGCTCTGACCATTGGAGCATTCACACCTTTTATTTTGTTGTAGCTGGGATGCTGCTAGAGTGGTTGAATTTTATTTCATCTACTTAACTAAATTGGTGTTCTGTAGTACTATCATTTTAGCCAGTAATGTGTTACCATTTGTCTTGGTCATTAAGAATTTGTTTTGAGTTCTATATTCTGCTTCTTGCTGGTCCAAAATATTTCAGTATGCTGCTCTGCCGACGAGAAGTGTGCTGTTCTTTAGAGCATACTTACACCAAGACTCTGGAGTAAATTTGGTGGATTACTAGCATTTGCTAGCAATTTATCAGGCTGTCTTGTTCATTGCATTTAATGTATATGAAATTTTGTTTGTAGTGAACTATATTTTGCTTTACATTTGATGCCCTGCGTCTACTTCTATTTTGGAAGAAGCTTCAATCTTCTCTATTCTGCAATGCAGGTCCCTTTCTGTCCTATGGTAGGATCAGAAGTGTACTCTTCAGAGGTCAAGAAAACTGAGGTGCTGATGGAAAATTTCCGTAGAGCTATAGGCTTGCGTATAAAGGAAAACAAAGAAGTCTATGAAGGAGAGGTAGGAGTGACCTGCATGGTCCTTTTGAAATTTGAAAAAATATTGCTCTTGAATTTGTGTTTTACTTGATACCAACACTTTCTTTGTCATCATTTTCTACTAGAACTAATATTCTAGTGTTTGTGGCTATATTATTTTGCTTGCCTTTTAGGTTACGGAGCTTTCCCCAGAAGAATCTGAGAGTTCAACTGGTGGATATGGGAAAAACATTAGCCATGTAGTAATTGGCCTGAAGACTGTAAAAGGGACTAAACAACTAAAGTTAGATCCTACAATTTATGATGCTTTAATCAAGGAAAAGGTTACTGCCTGCTCCCTACCCTCCCTTGCTCTCTGCCTCTGTTGCTAGACTGTTAGGCTGCATTTGTATTCTCACTTTGAATAACAGTGGGTGGATGGTGTATCTTATGTGTTCAGAATATTGTATTTATGTAAGATATAACCTATGCAAACTTATGGCAAGTGTGGAAGGAAACTCACACATATGATCATATTTCTCTTGTTCATTGTTAGATATTCTGTTGTGGCATAATAAAACATCGCGAGACTTTACTTAAATTGAGATATGATGCATTATATTTTACTTTCGTTGCTCACTTGCCTTGGCTCTCCTACTTGTATTCTGCATGAAGCTGTTTAACATTTCATCATTTGTATATGGGATGCAGGTGGCAGTGGGTGATGTTATATACATCGAAGCTAACAGCGGTGCAGTGAAAAGAGTTGGCAGATGTGATGCTTTTGCTACAGAATACGATCTTGAAGCAGAGGAGTATGTGCCAATTCCCAAAGGGGAGGTCCACAAGAAAAAAGAAATAGTGCAGGTACAAATTTGACGATAGTTCAACCTTATAATTTTTTGCATGTACACTTGTTCAGCCAATTCTGCATTGTACCGTCCATAAAACAAATTTTTGGTAATTGAATATGAGATAATATACTACCTCCGTTCCTAAATATATGACGTTTTGGTAGTTCAAATTCAACTGCCATAACGTCATATATTTAGAAACGGAGGGAGTAGTACGCAATTGCAGCATATTTGTATCTAATCTAAAGGATCAAAGGTGGACGCATTATGCATTTGTTAAGATGAAGCTTATTATTATACTTTCGTGTTGCTCAAGCATGCTTAAATATGTGGTTTCCCTGCCAGGTAGTTGTAAGTTGCTTGCTCCTGCTAAATTCCAGAAGATAGAAACGGAAAATCCATAACCTAATGATTAAGATTGCATCAAATACTCAGTCCACATTATCTATTGTGCCTTCCTGGATAAGAAACATAATTTCACAGGCTAATAAGATTGCGCCAAATTTTTTATCATCTGCTCAAACCCAGTTAACAATTATCTTCTTGAATTGACCAATTAAGTAGGAATCGTTGTTCTTGTTCCTGTCTAAAGAAAGTTAGAATCATTCTTACATACCTACATCCGATGAAGGACAATTAAGTTGAGCGTGGTTTGTTCTCTATTCTCTCGGTAGGTGATAATCTTTTCCAATAGCATAGAGTGAAAATTCCTATTTGTGTTGTAACATAGAAGCATATTCTTCGTGTTTTCAAGTTCAATGTAAATCAACTGAAAGAAGTTAATTATATGCTTTCATCTGCATAGGACGTTACACTGCATGACCTTGACGCCGCAAATGCCCAGCCACAAGGAGGCCAAGATATTTTGTCCCTTATGGGCCAGATGATGAGGCCACGGAAGACTGAAATCACTGAGAAGCTGCGCCAAGAGATCAATAAGGTTTCAAAATTCTCATTATGCAACATTTTATTTTTTAAACTTGGATCAAATTTTGATATACCTATTGGAATGGGTGCCTTTTCTTTTGTATGGTCATAGGTGGTTAATAGATATATTGACGAAGGTATTGCAGAGCTTGTACCTGGTGTGCTGTTCATTGATGAGGTATTATATTATTGTCTCATGATTGAAAATCTACTTATCGTCATAAGCTTGTTTTGGATTTCCTTAAATATGAATGAGCTTGGACTTGTTTATTTCCAACTTGTCCTATTGCCAAATAAATAAGTGTCCATCCTGTGGACAGCATTGTTCTCGTAAACTAATTGGCTTTATGCTACTAAATGGTAGTCCCTCCGTCCCAAAATAAGTGTCGCTGATTTAGTACAAAGTTGACGGAGGGAGTAGAATTATGCCTTACAGTGGTCTGATTTCATTAATGACTATAACTTTATCTGTAGGTTCACATGCTGGACATTGAGTGCTTCTCTTATCTTAATCGTGCTCTCGAGAGCTCATTATCGCCAATTGTAATACTCGCTACGAACAGAGGAATATGCACTGTGAGGTAAGAAATTTGATTTACCTGTTGTGAACTGCTCCATGCTGAACTGCAATACCGGATTCCCTGGCAGCGCCTTGCAATTATGCTCACTTTAGGCGCTTAGGCGTCAGGGCAGTGGGTGCTTGCCTTACCGCCTTTAAAACATTGCTTTTATGTACTATTTTGCGCCCTTATACATCTTATTATTTTACTCGTATTTATCCAGGGGAACTGACATGACAAGTCCACATGGTATCCCAGTCGACCTTCTAGATAGGTTGGTTATCGTACGGACACAGATATATGGCCCTATCGAGATGATCCAGGTTCCTATTTCATGTCTTTTATGTGTTTTAACTTTCCTATGTAGAAATGCATTTGATGTTTGTTTATTGTGCGTTGCAGATATTAGCTATTAGAGCACAAGTGGAGGAGATTGAAATTGATGAAGACAGTCTTGCATTTCTAGGAGAGGTTGGGCAGCAGACATCTTTGAGGTATGGTTCTTGTTGTTTCAGGTTATGTCCACACATTTGTGTCCCATGCCAAGATTAGAAATGTGAAATTAAATAAAATTTAGCTGGAATGTGTGTTGAAAGGATTTTCTTGAGCCTTTAAAGTTAGGACAGTTTCCACCCTGTCTTTTGGCTGTCATCCCACTTTTAGTGTTCTGCTATGTGAATTTTAACATGCCTATATGTCTAGTGTACGCATTATTATCACAGGGTTTGTCATCACTAGGCCAGTTTATTGTCGGTAGTAATGGTTGTAATAGATCTTGAATCTCTTTGCAGACATGCTATTCAGCTGCTGTCACCTGCTAGCGTAGTTGCCAAGGCTAATGGGAGAGAGAAGATCTGCAAGGTATGTGTTGAATTTCAGTAACACGTCATCTTCCTAGCCTGGTCTCAATCACTTGTATCCTGAACTCATGATCCTCTATCAGGCTGATCTCGAAGAAGTCCGTGGTCTGTATTTGGACGCAAAGTCCTCTGCTCGTTTGCTTCAGGACCAGCAAGGAAGCTACATCACCTAAACTACTCCTGCACAAGAATTCCCAGCTGCCGGCTCAGGTGATTGGACCGTCTTCCCCTTAGCAGACTTGGTAAGCAGGCGCATAGACTTCATCAAGAGTACAATTGGGCATTGTTTTCTTAGCAGCTCCACTCTGGACTGGTCTATGGCTTCTCGCATTTCTGTTTGCTGATTCGATTATGTAGGAATTATCGTGTATCTTCCTTGCCCTTGCTTAATTAATGTTCCCCCCCTTTGACTATGAGTCACCTCAGATGTGGTTCCTTTGTTGGAGAACTGGAATTTCTTGGATTATGTTTCATCTTAAGACTGACTCAACTTGTCGAATTGCACGTTGCCTTGCTCACTTGAGCTTGATAATTTATTGGGGTTATGCTGTAAGTTTGTCGTGTATAACTTAGAACTTGTCGCTCACTCGCCTCGCACAACTGCGGCGTTGGACTGGTTCAGGTAACACGGCCCAATCCGCATCATCGCCAAGAAAAAGGCTTCATTCATCGTTTGGCAATTAGAGAGCAAGCATCAGTCAATACAAAACTGGTCCATGTGGAACGCGTCCAAACTAAACAAACGTGGGTGCTGGGTGGATTCGCTCAAGGACCCTCCTGTTGCCTGTTGTAGCACAAAGGCTTCTTGTCCCTGTTGGTCCTATGCTAAGCATTTCAGTGAACTTCTCCGTCACTAGGGAGTGAAGCTTATCCCTGTCACTCACAGTTTTGCCGCTCGCCCCCGGCCGGACCCGGAATATGCCCGTTCCGTTCCGTTGGTAAAGAAAATTCCAATATGCGCTACCAGTTGCCTACATGGACGGAGCGTGCGACGATCCTGATCCATGCAAGGTGCTGCCTTGCATGGAGCCATACAAACGACACAACCGCTCTCCAACAGTCCAACTTGGCATCCATTTCGCTTTCTTGCCCCCTCTCCTTAACCACAAAGCCGGACGATCCTATCCGCCTACGGGGATCTACAGCGAATAACGGCGCTCTCGCCCGGTTCCTGTCCACAAACCAAACGAAATTCCACCCAGTGTTAATCCAACTCAGACGCATGACATGGCTCCCGTCTGTTGTCACGAGGCTGATCCGTCGGGCCAGGATGCCAAAGAAAACATGTGCCGAGAAAGCGAGACGGGTTGAAATCACCAGGGATCGAGGGTCGAGATCACCGGGGATCGACAGCCAAAACAACGAGTCGAAACCATCACCAATCCGCACGAACGATTTGAGGGAGTGCGAAAGCAGCCCACACATGCATGGCGAGCAGGCAGATAAAGTGCGCGGGAAGAAGAATCGGCCATGTAGGAGCGCGCCTTTCCCCTTCACTAGCGCGCCTTTGGCCGAGGGCGATGCGGGGAATCCTTCGTGCTGTCCATTTCACATGCGGCTAGTGGAGGGAGGAACCGTTTGCTTTTCTCGTTCTAGAGTACTAGTAGTAGCCAGCAAAGAAACTGGATGATGCGGGGAGTTTTTTTGGTTGGTCGGTATGTATGTTTTTCCGGTGCCTAATGTGAGCCGTGCAACGACGTGAGCCTCCATAGGTTTATTTATTATGTCGTGGACAAAAGACCAAAGCGAAAATGAAAAGATGAAGGGGGAGAATGTTTTCTTCGTCGGGTTGAGATAAGATCGCATCTCCCGCCGGGGGAATCGGTTATAGGAGCCCACGGGAGTGCCGAACATCGCCATGGAAAGGCATTGACGACATCGGTAGAATTTGCTGCTGATTCTTCTTTTAGTAAAGAAACATAACCGCAAAGCAGACGATGGCGTACGTACACACTTCATTTTTTCTGAACATTTTGATAAGTCTATTTCCTTTTCTAGATTGTTATATATTCAGCTGGCAAAGCGAAGGTGACGCGATGCAACTTCCAAACGGGGTACTATATCGTACTCGTATAGGCAGGCACATACCTGAAATGCATAAATAAAACATTGTGTAAATACTCATATTAACTTCCGGAATATAGTTTTTTCTTGGAATAGTAAGATGCAAGCACTATACTAATGACAACACTAAAGTGAACTTTGCCAAGGTGAGAAAAGTATTGGGTTCTTCTTTTCCACGTCGTGATGCACCACGATTATCGCGTTAATTTCCGTGTAAACAATCTCGAGCTCTTGTCGCTGCTAGGCTACATAGTGCCCTCACCTTTCCCCTCACTACATTATTCATATCATATGTTGCCGCATAGCCAATGGGAGCGAGAACTTTGAAATTCTCTGCTACGTCATTAGCTAGTCTAACACTACTTTACAATCACGAGTAGGTCAACATCATCACTCTAATCAAGCTGGCCAGTTCGTTGCTTGTTTTCTTTCCATTAGGATAATCGTCTCCCTAAGCGAGCAGATAAGAGCAGGCGAGTACCTTAATTCTTACGCAATTGCGTCCATTAGCCACGCGTCTCTTTCGCACTCACTTTGTTTATTCAGTTGACTTCCACAAGAGCTTTCTGCATGCATGGCTTAAATATCTGTCTCATCTTCTCATAGAGTCATAGTGTACTTTTGATCACACATTGCAGTAGAATATATATGGTGTAGGCCGTCCATAGACTATTAGTAGTAGACAGACTAATATGCAATGCATCTGCCTGAGGCCACAGGTGAAGAACACTCTCCACTCAACTCCTCATACTGCTATACAGTACATGGAGAATAAACTTTGACCTCGTGAGTGGCATGCACTTTCGGGCAAAAACATATTTAAGCACTAATTAAGCTGACGAATATGGTCAGCCATGCATGCCTATGGACCATCGGCTAGCTTAGGTTGGTGTGGGTCTGAGTGTGAGTAATCATACTGGGCGGCAATTAACTAGTCCCTAACCTATGACATCAGATAACTTAATTCGTTCGCAATGGATTCTGTCTCTGTGCGTCGATAATGTCCATACATTCCAGGACTTCATTTCAGTTCCAACTCAAGCGTCTTATATGGATAATATATACGCCATGCAGTAGAACAGCACCTTATTCTGTAGCCTCGCGAGAACTTTCTTATACTCCTATAATAAAATAGAAAAAAGGAATACCCTAGCTGCATGCCTTCATACCATCAGCCTGTGCACGGACAAATTCGTAGAGAACGCTAACCATGTCGAACCTAACTTAAGATGCCATGTAAAAGAGTCAGAGGAGCCGTTCTAATTCGCATCGTTTCACATAAATGTAAAAGATATGTGGAGTGGACGAAGATGGACATAGAAAAGAAGACGCCGTCCGTCCGTGTGTTCTTTTTAATCACCTGGAACACCAAAAGGCTCGCACCACCCAATAGGAACTACACACGTTGACATTGCCATGTTATGTTTTTTTTTTAGCGAAAGAGAGGCCACCATTGACAATGACACATGCATAACCAACCCACTTCCATTCCATTCCATGTGCTCCAACAAAAGCTACTCCATTCCATTCCACATGCATTAACCGCTGCATGCAGCACGAACCGGGCGGGCAAAGCTAGAAAAGCGCAGCCGAACATTGCAGCAACGGGAAAGTGGCAAGGCATCGCGCCGGCGTGGAGCAGCGGCATTGCGACAACTCACGCCCGTGGTGGTACCGGGCGGCGCCACCACTAGCTGTATTCGCATCGGTTCTCGCCACGCCCCATGCAGATCTTCCGCGTACGATCTCTGATCTGCAATGTACGACTGTACCGCGCTGTACGTACGCGCTCCTCCATCGATCTTTTCCGCTCATCTTTCCCTTTACATCTTTCGTTGGTGACCGGCTGATTGGGTGTGATCGCCCGGAATGATTTGGTTCGTGGGCGGTGCGCTGCGTTTTTCGCCTTTTGTCAGATCGAAAGCTTCTTGTAATCTTGTCCATGGAGACAGAAATGTGATGTGAAGGCAGAGGAGCATAGCCGTATACGTGCGTCCAGTACGGGCCGTCCGCTCGGTGTCAAAGGAACAACATTCCTAGACCGGTGAAGCTCACAGGTATCACGTCAAAAATGAAAGAAAGGTAAAGTTCACGGGTGCACTTCTGACGGCAGTAATGGTCTCAGAATCTCGACGTAATTTTATTATGTTTAAGATGCTTTGTACTTCAGATAAATTATTATAAAAGATCTGATCCTTTTTAAAAAAAAGTTCACATGTGCACGGACCGTTGAAATCAAGTCGAACAGCATCAAGTGAATATCTCTCAAAAGAAAAGAAATTTGTGCGCATGTTTTGAAATTTACTTTGACTATCATTTTAGCCAACCAAACCTGAGTTATGTGTGACCAAAGTTATAACATTAAGTCCTTATTCGAAAAATGTTTTCAGTGATATGATTTTTTGAAGCAAAATGGTCAACGTGCAAAGTACGTACATGGTTCAGTCGGTCGAGGGCACTGACCAAATGATTGGATCTTTGTATGTTCAATGAACATACACTACGACACCTCCGTAGAGACAAGCGTGTATGTCCGTGCAATCTGTTCATTGGATAAGGACATACGGTGCTCCGGTGCAGGCCTTCCGGCCTCCATGCCCCGTCTGGTTGACCCTTTGATTGGTTCAGCCAGCCTCCTACCCCCCTAAAACGGCCGGCGGCCGTCACAGCCTGAGCCTGGTTGCAGAGCTGGCGCCGCAAGTTGCCAATGAAACAGCTGACGGAAATTCACTAACATGTCACGTGAAGACGACGTCTTCAGTCATCTAATTAGTACAAGTTGGACATTTGGTAATTGGCACCTTGTCCTCTCGAATAATTCAGTACGTATACGAGGTCCATTCCCTTTCTTTTGGTCGAGAAGATGCCTATTTCTGCATCATTACACCCTCTCGCCATAAAAAATCATCATCGAATAAATAAATTTGACTTCCATAATTGACACCTTTTTCTATTACATTCGGTGTGTATGTGGTTCGAGTGGATGGTCAGAGAGATTTTTAACCAACATAGATGGCAGCATAAGGGCATCTTCAATGCGGACCCTCAACCTCCCCCAAGCGTCCGGATCGCGTTGTCCGGACACAGTTTGCCATCCAACGCGGTCCTGTGTAGGTCAGCCGAGCGGTCCGAACCATGTTTTTTCGGCAAACTGGAACCGAGCGTTTGTGGGGGGAAGGGGTTTGCAGGAGTCCGGACATCCGTCTGGCCAATCAAAACACATCACGTACCGTCTCTACTCTGCGCCCGCTCATAATGGCTAGCATTTGGCAGAAGACTTTGTGCTAATTGCGTTACACTTGGGGGAAGGTAGTGTGGAAGACGTTTGTGCATTTGACGGGTGGTACTAATTATGCTTGATTAGGCGGTTGAAAAAAAATGCTAGATTCGGCGGAGCTTAGTAGCTTCATTTGGCGGAAGCTAGCTTTCAGCCAAGTGCTTATGAGTAGCATTTGACGGAAACTAGGAGCTTATCTATTAAACAAATTAATCATAGTTACTATTTTTTTAAGGCGAACATTTGCGGTATAGGGTTGGATGGATAGCTCCCGTATCCGTGTCCGGACACAAGCCCGGATCAATTCTTGGACAAATATCGTGTCCTTTTGCGGGTCGTCGTTGGAGATGCCCTAATCTCCGGATCGGCCCCCCTTCTTGGTCGACATAGGCATAGTTTCGATCTCATATGGCTTTGCTTTAGTGTTGCCACTTTGTCGTTTTTATATTCTTTGTCAGACAATTTATTCGATGGTTGTGTGCATCTTAGTTATGCAGAAGACGGGTGTTACTCTTCATGTTTTTGTATTGGCTTGATGCTATATTTTGAGTTAATAAAAAAGCATCCTTTATTAAAAAAAATTTGAAAAATCTAATACCAACTGACATGAGTAGTGAAATCCATTGTTGGAGTATAAGGAATTTACACTACTTGTGTTAATTAATACAATATTTTTTCCCAAAGGTAAACTAGACTTGCATTATCGACTGCAGGAACGTCAGCTGTCGGCGGCGACTAAACACTCAATCGGGTGTTGCGACTTGTGCACAAGTGATGATGCAGAGGCCGGGGGTTTCAGCCTTCTTTAAAAAAAACGTGTTGAGGCATGATGAGCGGCAAATCAACGTCATGTGCATCTATCCGTTCCGCACGATCGATCGATCGCTGTAGGGCTAGCCGAAGTAGCAGGCCAAACTATGCTAGTTCGCGCATCCCCTATGTATCGCTTTGTCTCAAAGCACGTCGATTATTCGGCACGCACGCACGCACGCCGTCACGATCTTCTCCCGGATAAAACGGAAACGGAAGCCGGCGGCACGACCCCATCATTGCACATGATGCGTATGCATGAAAATGGCAACCCGATAGTCAGTGGCGGAGGACGAAAAAGAATTAAGGTAGGGCGGACCTTGCGTCGACAACCGTTGTGGCAACACGCCACCCAACACCGGCCTCCAGTAATGCCGTTGCGCCGCTACTGCTCACATGTCGCCTGCGCCCACGGCTAGGCCTTGTCTACCCTCCGTTGCTCCCGTTGTCGGCCCGAGCAGCCGCCGCCGCCCATAGTGGCCACTAGCACTAGGGCTGGTTGCTCAGTCGTGTGGTGGGAGTAGCAGAGCAAGGATTGAAGCAACCCTGGGTCAAAGAAATAAATTCGGCAGACATACAGACGTACGTCAAAAGAAGCTTGCCGGGCCCTCATGCGAACTCACCTAGGGTTCCCTGCCTCTCGCCGGCGCTGTCGCCGGTCCGCCTTGTCTCCTATGATCCTTGGACCATGGAGGCGCGGTGGATCCCGGCCCTTCCCCCCCCCCCCCCCCGTTTTTAGGTGCTTTTATGTGTTTTGTTAGGGTTTGTGTCATGCTCAAGAAGACGAGGCGGTGGCGGCTTCTTGAAGATGGAATAAGGTCCTCCCCGTCTAGCCCCGTCCCCGTGATGTTTCAAGCGACGTCGGAAGGCGTGTGGAGGTTTGTCTCCAACGGATCTCGTGGGATCCGGTTGGCGTTTTTCTTCGGTGGATCCGCTTTTCGTTCGTCTACGTCTGTCTATCTGCAGGTTGGATCCTTCCGATCTACGCTCCTCTTCATCAGCGGCGGTTGCTGTTCTGGTGCGCTGGTCCTATGGGGCCTTAGCACGACGACTTCCCGACTGTCTACTACAACAATGTTTGCCCAACTCCGACAAGGGAGGGGCGATGACGGCGGCGCGCCTTCAGTTCGCTACAGTGCTTGTAGTCGTCGCTAGGTGGTCTACGGACCTGAATATAAATTTTACTTCTAGTGTTCTTTGTACTACCTTGACAGTTGATGAATAGATCGGAAGTTTTCTCAAAAAAAAAAAATCAGCAACATGGAATAACTTTGTCACTTATAACTACCCAAAAATACCACATACGAAAATATACAAAAGAAGCTCAATTTCTTAACAAATCTACAATTTAAACTCAATGCTTAACAATCTAACATAAAATGATTTTGATATAAAAATGCTTCAATTTAGTTCAACAATATATATAGGAATACATACACTGGGACTGCACACACAACCATTTTTTCAATTAAATTTAATTCCATGCACGGCGCGTTGTGAGAAAATTACCAAGCATGAAAATTTGAGTTCATTGTCACATAAGCAGATATAAGCTCCTGCATAAGCTGGCTATAGTATGTCCAAAACCTGGAGCCAAGCACCGGTTCTCATATCACCTCATGGCCTCATCTAATAAAATTACCAGACGGTGATACGCTGTAAGAAAATTACCAAGCATGAATAGACATTTACCTTTTTTTTCTTGAGAAACATGAATAGACATTTACCAAGCGACAAGGCAGGCGCCAGCCAACGATGCTGAAGCGCTTTGGGCCCTTCTTTTCCGGGTTGTGCTGGGCTGAACCCAAGCCCCATACGACCATGCCCTCTTTTTTCCTTTCTTTTTTCTTCCCAGCCATCCAGCGATGTACCGTGTACGCACAACCGGATGCGTGTGTACGCAGCGGCGCAGCATACCTGTATATAAGGTCTTGCGCGAAATCAAGGTAGGGCGGGCGCCCGACCTCGCCCTACCGAGTCCTCCGCCTGTGCCGATAGTACTACAATCTGTTATACAGCCAACAATCTGTTAATTCATCGAATAATTACTCAAATCACACTGGAAATACATCACGAGTGCAGTACTACGGTCACGCCGGCCGCTGCATCCACCGGGACCAAACGGCGACCCGACCGATCGATCGATCGGGGAAAAAAGAGCGACACATGGCCGGCATGTGTCACAAAAAAGCCCGGCATGCATGCAGCCAGCAGCCACTGTGGCCACGGATTAAGGTGGTTATTATCCCACTGGCTAACTATCTGGGATCTGGGACGGGAATAGTGGGCGTGCGTGCGTGCTCGATTAGTTTAAGCCCAGCAACCGAACTATTGCATTAGCAGCAGTGCAAATGCAAATGCTGATGCTGGGGCGATTGATTTGATTGGACATGTTTTGTCTCGTGCTCTGCTTTCTTTGGGTGACTGAGCACGTGCGATTAGGAGGTGGCAATGCAGTACTGCTCCAGGATGAAGAGCGGCTTCTGCCGCAGCTGCCGGCACCGGCGCACGCTCTGCAGCAGGTCGTGCTTGTCGCCCCGCCGCGACGTGAACAGGAGGAGCTGCTGCTTCGTGTCGGCGGCGGCCAGGGCCGACGGGTGCTGTCCGCCGCACTCGTCGCCGTCGTCGTCACTGTCGTCGCCATCGACGGGAGTGTGCGGCGCGCCCGTCTCGGTGGACGCGACCGCGACCGCGGCCGCGAGCGTCGTCGTGGACGAGGGCACTCGGCGCAGCGCTGGGGTTTCGTCGCGGGCTGACGGCTCGGAGTGCGGCGCGTCGGCGTGGCACCGCGCTTGCTCGAAGGTGAAGGGCGTGCTCCCGACGAACTTGTTGATCACGAGCGTCGACCGGTGCACCTTGGCGGCCGCGGGCGCCTGGGGCTGCGAGCTGACCTTCACCTCCACCATGGTTCCTCTGTCCACCACCTCCACCTCCTCCTCGTCTTCCTCCTCCTCCGCCACTTGCATGGCCACCTCTTGCTCTGGCTCACACTTGTCCTCCACGACCGGGAAGTAGGACGCCTCGGCCGGCGCGGCGCTCTTGCTCGCCGCGCTCTGGCCACGAGCAGAGCACTCGATGAAAGAGAGGCAGAGGCGGCCGCCCTGGCGGTTCGCCTGGAGGTACCCGCGCGGCCTCACCACCACCGCCTCGACGACGAGGCGGCCGTCCTGGCGGCGCGAGCACATCTTCAGGCACGGCCCGTCGCGGCTCGACATGGATGGCAGCGGCGGCGGGAACGAGCGGCGCGGTGACCGTCTCACGCCGGAGGAGTGGTAGTTCACTGCCACGAGGCCGTCGCCCGGGTAGCTTCCTTGTGCGGCACTGCTCTCCCAGAAGGACTCCTCTGCCTCGACGGGCGCCGTCGGCAGCGGCGAGCCAAAGAGGCAGGCCATGTCGACGGCGTCCAGAGACGCGGTGAAGTCGCCGGAGCCGGTCTCGCAGCCGAGGCTCTCGGTGCAGATCTCGAGGCTCTTCTGGCTCATCGACCGGCGCACGCGCGGGCTGACGTACGGCTTCTTGGCGGCGGCCACCTTGCTGCCCACGTCGGCCTGGATGGCATTCCATATGTCGACCTGCGCAGGCCGGTCGTCGGCCACCACCACCTCCGGCTTGTACGGCTTAGCCGGGCGCAGCCAGGCGGGGGTCTCGAACGCCGGCACGGCCGGGCCACGGCACACGGCCACCGACATCTTCGCCTTGCGTGGGAAGATGTGAAGTGGCGGCAGTAGCGAAAGGCTGCTCCCTGTGAAGAAGCAAGATCAGAAAAGAGGTGAGCAAGAGATGAACGGCTTGCGATGCATTTCTCGACTTAAAAAAACATGCAAGAGCCAGAAGAGCAGGCGTTGTGGCAGCTTTCTTACCTCAAGGAACGTCAACAGACACCAAGAGAAGGCCTGGAAAAACTTGGGTTTTTGAGAGTTGGGAGGTGTTGTTTTTGGAGGCGATCACTGGCTGCTCTTCTTGTTGTTAACACAAGAAAGAAGCTGCTCTGTTGCTGGCATGTATGATTTGGTTTGCTGAGCTCCGAGGGCTATTTGTAGGCGGGGGAAAGGAGAGGAGAATGGGTGGCATTGGCCGTCCAAGGCCAAAGGAGAGGGCCCCATGCTCCTCCACTACTTGCCTCCGCCACCATGCTCTGTTTTCCTTCGCCTTTTTCGCAAGTTACACTATGGCATTTTCTTTTCCTAAAATTCACTTTGGCTTTTCATGTTGCAGTTTAGCTGCACGTCGGTCGCCTAAATTTGAAAGAGGATCAGCCGATTCTACGGGAAAGGAAGCAGCAGCCACGCGGAGCACCGACACCAACGACGGCGTCGTCGGGGCGAGCGAAGCGAGGCTTGGGGACACCGGCAAGACCTCAGCTAGGAACAAGCCACAACTGGTGGTAGCCGGCGAGGCGAGTCCGAAACTAGATGGTTCGGGTGGGGGGAGGGGTGCACCGGGAATCATTCTGGTAGTCGACAGTTTAGAGGGATGGCCGGGGGTGGCGGCAAGCACGGCGGTGGGGGAGGTTGAGGGGAGGACGGGGCGGTAAGGTGGTCCCGGGAGCGCCGTTGGCTGTGGGCGGCGGAGATAGGCGATTTGGCCGGTGGTTGCTGACGGTTTGGGAGAAAAAGATGGACATGGGAATCGATGGTTGTGTCACGAAGTAATACAACGGTACTACCCAGCAGTCGGTAAGTACAACTAAGCCCTTATACAATGTTATGTGCTTAGTAAAATAAACTGAGTATTTTGAAGCATCATAGCTTACGTTGCGTACAAGGCCTAAGACGCACCAACCTCCTTAAAAAAAAGTATCGAGTTAACTATCTTTGTTCCTCTTTTTTCTGGTAGAGATGTGTTTATGTTTCAATGTGCTCAAAATAGGACAAAGCAATAGATGTTAGCTACTACCACCACACCCTTTTCTGTTTCATATTCCCCTTTTGAATACTGATGTACTCTCCCCAGAGTAAAAATTACCAAGGTCTAGAGAAAAGACTACCTAGTCCATGATATACACATTTTGGTTGTTGATTTTCTACTACATTTTAGTACAAGAATGATGCATTAATAGTACAATGATTTAAAAAATAAAAAGTCTAGTAATGATATTTTGAAAACGCCGCTAGAATTCTATCGGTTTATAAGTTTTTTTCTAAAAGAAGGGTAAGCCCTGGCATCTGCATCATTGTGGTGCACACAACTATAGCTTTTAGGCATTTGCACACAAGAATTCCTTGTTGCTTAGCATGGTTTGAAACGAAAGATTTTTTTATCATCAACTGCTTATTCGATCACCAGATAGATGGTTAATTGGTTGGAAAGTAAAACATGTAGCCTACAGGGGTAGAATATAAACTTTTCCATGATGAGAAAATGAATTGTTTAATATATATGTGCTCCTTTGGAGTTGGAATATTCTCAATACCCCAATTGTGTTTTCTTTATCATCAAACTTTCTCTTGTTCTTACATAGTGCTTTAGGTAAATATGACATGGCGAGATTCCAATTTGTTTGCATCTCCATACGAGAATAGAATTTTCGTTCGTCATTGTCGGGTTTGAAATGACAATGACCCAAATTCACTACAAGTCCTTGCTAGAGTGGAGAAAGAATGGATGAAACACAATTATATCTCCTTTTGGTTCTTGTCATATGTGTCTTTCATCAGCATGAATAATATTTAATATGTTCGTAGACATCTTCTGTTATGTCACCCTTCTTGCTCATTAAGTGGAATGGAGATGCCATTCCTAGGCTCACAGATTTGTCGGATAATTCATGTGTAGGCATGTCTTCTCAATGTTTTATTGCTCAATTTATTAATAATTATTATTTGAAATGTATCAAAAAAACTTAGCAGAGAAACATGTACAGAACTCAAAGTTTTGTACACGTAATACTCTTGTTTATTAGTACTATCTGTACAACAAAGAAGTACAGGTCACCTTGAAACTTTATTGCGCAAGTGCTAACTTTGAGGCCGTGTAACTTAAGACGAAACTTATACTTCCTCCATTACTTTATATAAAGTTTATTTCATTAAAAATAGCATTGACCTAATTTAAATAAAAAACTATCAATAAAAAAACAATATTAATTTAAAATGAAAATAAATTTAGTTATGGATCTAATTATAAGCAATTGGTATTATTTTTCCATAAAGTTGGTAAAAAATAATACACCTTAGAAAAAACATGGAGGGGGTATAATTTTGCCCATATTACAAAAATCAGGCCATATTTTACTTGTAGCCATGATCTTGTGACAGTATTTTTAAGCTTATCTTATTTTTTTCCTCGGACCAAAAAGTGAATCCCACATGTTAAGATGACATGACAACCGACTAGAGATAATATGAAATGTATTCACTAGAGACATCGGGCATATCCTACATGGTGTGGGAGTATTTGTGTTCGTGGCAAGCTAAACCTATTTGCCATAAATTTTCACATAATTTGGTGGAATTTGATGAATTGGGAGAGACCCTTTGACAATTTTGGCCCCCCAACGCACATACATGGTTGCGTTGCCCCCGTTATCTTTTGCGGGTGGTCGAAGCGGGTATTTTGCTTACTAGATTATACCCCGCACGTTGCTACATGAATTTTTTTGCAGTATATTTCAATGGTATTTGGTTATATGCAACATGACTATTTTGAGTAATAGCATGAGAACTACAAAAAAATATCAAATATAAATAGCACAATAGAATAAAAAAATCTCAATGCATCTATGCATATTGAGACAAGCCTTTTTCTATGCATAGTTGTGTTTATTTTTCCCACACATATTGCATGGTGAAATGACATGCTTTCATGTTAAAATAGAAATAAAACCAGTAAGACTATTGCCCGCCTCCCGTCGGCGCCGGCGTCGATCTGCCTCGTTTCCTATGGCCATGGAGGCGCAATAGATCTCGACCCTTGCCGGTGGGGGAACGGGGCTCCTGCTGCATTTTAGGTGTTTCTTTAAGTTTCTTTAGGGCGTTTGTCCTGCTCAGAAAAGTGAGGCGGGGATGGCTCCCTAAAGATGAAATAAGTTTCTCCCCGCGTAGTCCCTGTCCCGGGGTGCATCTACCCAAAGGGCGTGTGGAGGTGTGCCTCTGGCAGATTTCATGGGATTCCGCCGGTGTTTGTCTTCGGTGGATCTGCTTGAATCTGATCTTCGCTCGTGTGTGTTCGTGTGGTCTACATGTTGGATGCTTCCGATCTAGCTTCTATTCTTCGGTGACGGTTGTTGTTCTGGTATACTGCTTCTTTGGGTATTTAGCATGACGACTTTCCGACTGTTTATTGCAACAAGGTTTGTCCGGCGTCGGTGAGAGAGAGGCGACGACAATGGCGCGCCTTGGTTGGATACAACGCTTGTAGTCGTCGCTAGGAGGGATATGACATGAATGTAATTCTATTGCTTTTTATATTCTTTGTACTGTTATATGATGTTTGATTAATACTCCCTTCGTTTCTAAATAAATATAAGACCTTTTGGAGATTCCACTATGGACTACATATGGATGTATATAGACATACTACTTTAGAGTGCAGATTCACTCATTTTGCTCCGTAGTCAATAGTGGAATCCCTAAAAGGTCTTATATTTAAAAACGGAGGGAGTACATCGTATTTTTTCTTTGTTTTTTTAGTAGGGACTAGATATAGAAAATTCCGTGGTACTAGCATTTTTTTTAGACAAAATTTCGTGGTAGTAGCAAAAAAGACGATATAGAAAATTCCGTGGCACCACGGCTGGGCCTCCTCACCGCTGTAGCGGCCTCTTTCCTGTGAAAAGACCGGTCACTCGCTCGGGCCCTGCGACCTTTCAACTGCGAGCCACCTGGGCGAACGGGTGGCGCCAAAATGCAATTCCTTCACAACGGGAGGGGGCGCGTCCGTCCGATCGGCCGTCGAGGGACAACAGCCCCACCCGAACGGGCTACCGGAAAGGAAAAGAAACGAAAAAAAAGGCGTCGGATTCGCTCGGTTTTCAGTGGGAATCGATCGACGGGCACCCGCGTCCGCACGGAATCTGCGCGCGAGCAGATCGGATGCCATCGCGCGCGGTGCTGCGGGCAGAGGGGCGAGGCAAAAGAGGAGGAATTCACGCCGTCTTTCTGTGGCCCGGCGCGCCCGGCGGCGACGCGGTCCGGCCGTGCGCCTGCCACTGGCATTTGTTGGATCCCGAAACGGAAATGGTTCTACCTAAGCGGAGATGCCCTGCCACACCATACCACATCACACCATTTTGTTAATTGATGGTTTGCTTGTTTAATCTTGGATTGGATTGGGCAAGACACCGCGGTCGGCGAGTAAATTTTGCTTATCCGTGTCTTTGGATTTGGCGTGGTCTGGCTTTCTCTGCTCGAATCGGAGCTTGGGTATTGGTACTTTCTGGTCTCTGCTGTGCGTACGTGCTGCTTTTCGTGTGAAAAAAAAATGGCGCTCAAAGGGACACGTTGAAGTACCTCCCGTGCTTTACGTATTTCGTTTTAGTAGATCCCCAGTTCATTATTATTTTTTAGGCCAAGTATGAAAACAAAAGTAGAGAAATATACGACGACGGTAAGAAGAGCATGATGCTCCACAACTAAATGCTGTTCTGTCGATATTTGTTCGGTGAAAGGAGGCGTTTTTGTCAACTACGAGATATCTGTGATGACTTCGACAATCTCAAACTGTGATGTCGGTTCAGTATTTCGGATGTGCTCGCAGAAATAGGATGTGCGTTTGTGCGTTCATATGTGTGAGTGTATGTGGGGATCTGTGATTGTACTGTAAAAAAAAATTGCTATGCCAAGTATGTTTGCAGTAATGGCTATGGCGTAAAATGACATCTATTCCCTTCCCTTTCCCGCAAAACTTTAAAACCCAAGTGGAAAAGAGAGCGCATTTCATTCATTTTTATTCCGTGCATAGCATGCATGCCCAATTGGCAACAGCCCCACTACACATCAAAAAGGCGCCCAACCAAACGGCCAAACCTATTTCTCCGCCAAAGTAGAAAAAAAAAACCGCGAAGAACGCCGGCCGGAGCATCATCACCGTGACATCGAACGGGCGTTTCATCAAAGTCGATTAACCACCAACCACGCTGTCCGGTCGTGGCTGGCTCAAGGAACCATCGTGCCGGTGCAACATCCATTCCAAGTGGCCGGCCTCCATCTCCATCTCCGAGCCGATCTCGTGTGCATGCAGTTCGGTTCACGCCGCACCGCAGCCCGGTCAACTACGTGCATGACAAGCGCGGGCTACCCTACCCGGGGGCAAACCGACACGCTACGGAATTATTGCGATACGTTCGATCTCTCCGCCAACCTGCTACGCGATCTCTCCCTTTCCCCACCCCTTCCCTCGCTTTGGATCGGCGACAGAGATCTCAGGAGAGGGATTGTACCACCGCACGAGAGCAGCAGGCAGGGGCTTTCGCCGGGCCAGTCTCCGCGTCGACCATATTCCGGTGCGATCCGAGCCGTCGGATCCAGGCCGGACGGCTGTGGATGCCACCGGCCGTCGCGAGTGGGGGAAAGCTTTGCGCGTCCATTGGTCGAGATTTGCGGGGGGCGGCCGGCGCCTTAGCATATAGAGTAGCACGTACGTAATCAAATCTACCGTGATCTATCCTAAAGCTGGCGTGGTGGCCCGTGGTCCTCGGGTCCTGGCTGCATAATTCGAAGGAAGTCCATGCGCCGGGACCCAAGGTGACTATGGCTAAAGCCCTAGCACCGCCGGCCAATGCCGAGGAGAACCTTTCCTCCTGATGCAGACGCTGGCCTCTCGCCCGAGAGCATCTGGAATAGCACTATCAAGTTTTTCCCGCCGCTGTAGCCATCGTACATATAGAGAGATACACGGTCACGATCGAGTTTCACTCTGTGATCGATGATAAAGCTGGCAATCGATCGTGTATATGGATATACAACGAGTCGGTAGCACATGCACCTTTGTGAATGGCTTTGTCAACAAGCCAGCCAGAACATTTCTTCAACGTGAGTCTCGACGTCCGGACGGAAAATCTGGTGGAAGAAGACCTCTGCGTGATCCTTAGTGTTGGAAAATCGATCGTGTGATATGACTTGCGCTCGACGGCGGTCTTCACTTAGTGCGACACACCTTTGACGACATGTTAATTATGATGTACCACCAAATCGCGATCGCCGAGATCAAATCAAGCTGCTTATGTTTTCTCTTTCTAAAAAGTTCTGTCAAATCGGTTTGGACTCACGGTTGAGATAGTGAAATCGGTTGGCACGCCTGTAACGAAGGGACAAGGTGTCGAGGAGCGGTCACCGACCCTCCCCCCCCCCCCCCCCCCCCCCCCCCCCCCCCCCCCCCCCCCCCCCCCCCCCCCCCCCCCCCCCCCCCCCCCCCCCCCCCCCCCCCCCCCCCCCCCCCCCCCCCCCCCCCCCCCCCCCCCCCCCCCCCCCCCCCCCCCCCCCCCCCCCCCCCCCCCCCCCCCCCCCCCCCCCCCCCCCCCCCCCCCCCCCCCCCCCCCCCCCCCCCCCCCCCCCCCCCCCCCCCCCCCCCCCCCCCCCCCCCCCCCCCCCCCCCCCCCCCCCCCCCCCCCCCCCCCCCCCCCCCCCCCCCCCCCCCCCCCCCCCCCCCCCCCCCCCCCCCCCCCCCCCCCCCCCCCCCCCCCCCCCCCCCCCCCCCCCCCCCCCCCCCCCCCCCCCCCCCCCCCCCCCCCCCCCCCCCCCCCCCCCCCCCCCCCCCCCCCCCCCCCCCCCCCCCCCCCCCCCCCCCCCCCCCCCCCCCCCCCCCCCCCCCCCCCCCCCCCCCCCCCCCCCCCCCCCCCCCCCCCCCCCCCCCCCCCCCCCCCCCCCCCCCCCCCCCCCCCCCCCCCCCCCCCCCCCCCCCCCCCCCCCCCCCCCCCCCCCCCCCCCCCCCCCCCCCCCCCCCCCCCCCCCCCCCCCCCCCCCCCCCCCCCCCCCCCCCCCCCCCCCCCCCCCCCCCCCCCCCCCCCCCCCCCCCCCCCCCCCCCCCCCCCCCCCCCCCCCCCCCCCCCCCCCCCCCCCCCCCCCCCCCCCCCCCCCCCCCCCCCCCCCCCCCCCCCCCCCCCCCCCCCCCCCCCCCCCCCCCCCCCCCCCCCCCCCCCCCCCCCCCCCCCCCCCCCCCCCCCCCCCCCCCCCCCCCCCCCCCCCCCCCCCCCCCCCCCCCCCCCCCCCCCCCCCCCCCCCCCCCCCCCCCCCCCCCCCCCCCCCCCCCCCCCCCCCCCCCCCCCCCCCCCCCCCCCCCCCCCCCCCCCCCCCCCCCCCCCCCCCCCCCCCCCCCCCCCCCCCCCCCCCCCCCCCCCCCCCCCCCCCCCCCCCCCCCCCCCCCCCCCCCCCCCCCCCCCCCCCCCCCCCCCCCCCCCCCCCCCCCCCCCCCCCCCCCCCCCCCCCCCCCCCCCCCCCCCCCCCCCCCCCCCCCCCCCCCCCCCCCCCCCCCCCCCCCCCCCCCCCCCCCCCCCCCCCCCCCCCCCCCCCCCCCCCCCCCCCCCCCCCCCCCCCCCCCCCCCCCCCCCCCCCCCCCCCCCCCCCCCCCCCCCCCCCCCCCCCCCCCCCCCCCCCCCCCCCCCCCCCCCCCCCCCCCCCCCCCCCCCCCCCCCCCCCCCCCCCCCCCCCCCCCCCCCCCCCCCCCCCCCCCCCCCCCCCCCCCCCCCCCCCCCCCCCCCCCCCCCCCCCCCCCCCCCCCCCCCCCCCCCCCCCCCCCCCCCCCCCCCCCCCCCCCCCCCCCCCCCCCCCCCCCCCCCCCCCCCCCCCCCCCCCCCCCCCCCCCCCCCCCCCCCCCCCCCCCCCCCCCCCCCCCCCCCCCCCCCCCCCCCCCCCCCCCCCCCCCCCCCCCCCCCCCCCCCCCCCCCCCCCCCCCCCCCCCCCCCCCCCCCCCCCCCCCCCCCCCCCCCCCCCCCCCCCCCCCCCCCCCCCCCCCCCCCCCCCCCCCCCCCCCCCCCCCCCCCCCCCCCCCCCCCCCCCCCCCCCCCCCCCCCCCCCCCCCCCCCCCCCCCCCCCCCCCCCCCCCCCCCCCCCCCCCCCCCCCCCCCCCCCCCCCCCCCCCCCCCCCCCCCCCCCCCCCCCCCCCCCCCCCCCCCCCCCCCCCCCCCCCCCCCCCCCCCCCCCCCCCCCCCCCCCCCCCCCCCCCCCCCCCCCCCCCCCCCCCCCCCCCCCCCCCCCCCCCCCCCCCCCCCCCCCCCCCCCCCCCCCCCCCCCCCCCCCCCCCCCCCCCCCCCCCCCCCCCCCCCCCCCCCCCCCCCCCCCCCCCCCCCCCCCCCCCCCCCCCCCCCCCCCCCCCCCCCCCCCCCCCCCCCCCCCCCCCCCCCCCCCCCCCCCCCCCCCCCCCCCCCCCCCCCCCCCCCCCCCCCCCCCCCCCCCCCCCCCCCCCCCCCCCCCCCCCCCCCCCCCCCCCCCCCCCCCCCCCCCCCCCCCCCCCCCCCCCCCCCCCCCCCCCCCCCCCCCCCCCCCCCCCCCCCCCCCCCCCCCCCCCCCCCCCCCCCCCCCCCCCCCCCCCCCCCCCCCCCCCCCCCCCCCCCCCCCCCCCCCCCCCCCCCCCCCCCCCCCCCCCCCCCCCCCCCCCCCCCCCCCCCCCCCCCCCCCCCCCCCCCCCCCCCCCCCCCCCCCCCCCCCCCCCCCCCCCCCCCCCCCCCCCCCCCCCCCCCCCCCCCCCCCCCCCCCCCCCCCCCCCCCCCCCCCCCCCCCCCCCCCCCCCCCCCCCCCCCCCCCCCCCCCCCCCCCCCCCCCCCCCCCCCCCCCCCCCCCCCCCCCCCCCCCCCCCCCCCCCCCCCCCCCCCCCCCCCCCCCCCCCCCCCCCCCCCCCCCCCCCCCCCCCCCCCCCCCCCCCCCCCCCCCCCCCCCCCCCCCCCCCCCCCCCCCCCCCCCCCCCCCCCCCCCCCCCCCCCCCCCCCCCCCCCCCCCCCCCCCCCCCCCCCCCCCCCCCCCCCCCCCCCCCCCCCCCCCCCCCCCCCCCCCCCCCCCCCCCCCCCCCCCCCCCCCCCCCCCCCCCCCCCCCCCCCCCCCCCCCCCCCCCCCCCCCCCCCCCCCCCCCCCCCCCCCCCCCCCCCCCCCCCCCCCCCCCCCCCCCCCCCCCCCCCCCCCCCCCCCCCCCCCCCCCCCCCCCCCCCCCCCCCCCCCCCCCCCCCCCCCCCCCCCCCCCCCCCCCCCCCCCCCCCCCCCCCCCCCCCCCCCCCCCCCCCCCCCCCCCCCCCCCCCCCCCCCCCCCCCCCCCCCCCCCCCCCCCCCCCCCCCCCCCCCCCCCCCCCCCCCCCCCCCCCCCCCCCCCCCCCCCCCCCCCCCCCCCCCCCCCCCCCCCCCCCCCCCCCCCCCCCCCCCCCCCCCCCCCCCCCCCCCCCCCCCCCCCCCCCCCCCCCCCCCCCCCCCCCCCCCCCCCCCCCCCCCCCCCCCCCCCCCCCCCCCCCCCCCCCCCCCCCCCCCCCCCCCCCCCCCCCCCCCCCCCCCCCCCCCCCCCCCCCCCCCCCCCCCCCCCCCCCCCCCCCCCCCCCCCCCCCCCCCCCCCCCCCCCCCCCCCCCCCCCCCCCCCCCCCCCCCCCCCCCCCCCCCCCCCCCCCCCCCCCCCCCCCCCCCCCCCCCCCCCCCCCCCCCCCCCCCCCCCCCCCCCCCCCCCCCCCCCCCCCCCCCCCCCCCCCCCCCCCCCCCCCCCCCCCCCCCCCCCCCCCCCCCCCCCCCCCCCCCCCCCCCCCCCCCCCCCCCCCCCCCCCCCCCCCCCCCCCCCCCCCCCCCCCCCCCCCCCCCCCCCCCCCCCCCCCCCCCCCCCCCCCCCCCCCCCCCCCCCCCCCCCCCCCCCCCCCCCCCCCCCCCCCCCCCCAGTAATGATTCTAACACCCATGGAGCCTTGGTGTTGATCATGTTTTGCTCGTGAGAGAGGCTTAGTCAACGGGTCTGCAACATTCAGATCCGTATGTATCTTGCAAATCTCTATGTCTGGACTTGATCGCGGATGGAATTGAAGCGTCTCTTGATGTGCTTGGTTCTCTTGTGAAATCTGAATTCCTTTGCCAAGGCAATTGCACCAGTATTGTCACAAAAGATTTTCATTGGACCCGATACACTAGGTATGACACCTAGATCGGATATGAACTCCTTCATCCAGACTCCTTCATTTGCTGCTTCCGAAGCAGCTATGTACTCCGCTTCACACGTAGATCCCGCCATGACGCTTTGTTTAGAACTGCACCAACTGACAGCTCCACCGTTCAATAAAAACACGTATATCCGGTTTGCGATTTAGAATCGTCCGGATCAGTGTCAAAGCTTGCATCGACGTAACCATTTACGACGAGCTCTTTGTCACCTCCATAAATGAGAAACATATCCTTAGTCCTTTTCAGGTATTTCAGGATGTTCTTGACCGCTGTCCAGTGATCCACTCCTGGATTACTTTGGTACCTCCCTGCTAAACTAATAGCAAGGCACACATCAGGTCTGGTACACAGCATTGCATACATGTTAGAGCCTATGGCTGAAGCATAGGGAACATCTTTCATTTTCTCTCTATCTTCT